>BQNB010105023.1:0-23693 GCA_026074375.1 Tanacetum coccineum
TTTCTCCTAACGCTTTCTCTCAACTGACGCGACATTCTTTTGTAGTCTTCCACCCTCAGAGCATCCTCCATGATCTCCTGATTAACCAAGAACATCAGACGTGTACTACTAACCCCACCCTCAGGCTCACGCACTGCTTGCTCCACAGATGTAACAGTAGTAGATGTCATCTTAAAAAAGAGAGATAAAAAGATGGATAACACAAATGGGAAAAGAGGACACTTTAAATAGGAAAAGATAGACTAATGTGGCCACAAGATGTGAAATATAGGCTTACCACGTCACCATCCACTGAATAATTAATTTCCTAATGGATTCATAATAGCCCACTAAGACTCATAAAAGGCTACTAAAACTAATTTTAACACTAATATACTATCAATCAACATCAAAAAAAAATTACATAAAAAAAAACCAGACAAGAAACACACTAAAAAACAAAAAAAAAACCGCGGCAGCGAAGCGCGGGTTTCAAAATCTTGTTATGTTTCTATGTTCACTAATATTCATATGTATCATTACTGAGTGTTTTTTGACATATCGAAATGACAAAAGATATAATGCAATTAAGGATCAAAAGTGTAATATAAGGGTAAGTAGATTGCTTATTACTATGGACAATAAAGGTAATTTGGATCTTTTGTAATATTGTTGCATATGTGTACGTATATCCGAAAAATTATATGTGCACTGTGATTATATCAATTACGCGTATGTTAAATCTGACTTTATGGTGGATATATGCAAATTTTGTGATGTATGTAAAAAATAAAAATGATAGTTTGAAAGAAACAAACCAAACACCAAAGTATTTTGCAATGCATCAGTTTTTTTCAAGGTTATAAATAGCGTGAAGCGTGGCGTGGCGGCATAGCCAAGCCTCAAGCTTTAGCGTGAGGCGTTGCGTCATAGCGTTTTTAAGGCGTGACTCAAGGCGGAAAAAAATATTTATAGAGTGGTCAATATTAGTTAGCTACTAGGCTAAAAATTGAGTTATAGAGTTACTAAGCCCGAATCCCATACAACCCAAATCATAAGTAGTAAATAAGCTCAAATCCATGAAAACTTTTAAAAACTTCAAAAAAAGGCACGCTCTAGCGCACTTTATCGCTCTTTATTGCACGCTACGCCTAGAGACGACGCCTTGGCCTGTTTCGTAACGTGAAGGCCACGCCTCACGCTATGGCGCCGTTATAACGCGCTTTTTGAACCCTGGTTTTTTTATATGTTGGTTGGTGAACGGGGGCATTCAAGGATAAGTTATGCAAGAGAAATTAAATGCAAGACAGATTGATCGATCCTAGTATATGATATAACCATCCTATTATGTGTTATATCCTTGAATCATTACATTTTATAAAAGGTATGTCTTTATCTATTCGATCCCTCCACCTCAAATCACTTTTATGTAATCAAAATGTTAAACTTAAAGTTTTCAAATATTGATTTTGTTGTTTTTGTTATTTTTTGGAAAATATTATCTCCTATAGACTTTTTATGTTGAGATCCTTTCGACTCATAAAAAAAGGAGAAACAATCAAAAGTGAAAATAAGGCCTCTTCACAAGAGCATGCCAAAGGCATAATATTCCTACGTCATCATCTTAATGAGGACCTCAAAAAATATACTTAACGGTAAAAGATCTTTTAAATTATGGCAAAACCTAAAAAAAATAGATTACAATACAAAAGCTAGTAACCCTTCTAGAGTTATCGCTATATTTTAATGTACCTTATGTCGCAAGATTTTAAAGTTGTAAGCGAGTACAATTTCGTATTATTCAGAAATGTGAAGAAAAAAAGGCAACGTGAAGGTTACTAGTGAATGCATGTTTTGAGAAAATATTCTCAATTGTTTATGCCTCAAATATGTTTCTATAGCAGCATTATCAAGAACGTGATTAAAAAAAAGTTTTCATGAACTAATATATGTTGTTGTTGAAAGAAACAATGAGTTATTTATGAGAAATATGAACACTATTAGTTCATTTCTTAATATGAATGTGACAATGATGATCAATATGTATCCTTAGCACAGAGATGGTCAATTAAATGACCATTGCGTTTTAAAAAAAAATTGGCAACCTGAGGTTGCAAGATCAACATAAAGATCTTTATTCCCTCATGTGAATGTAATAATATGATTGACATCGAGATATTCATTCCCTCAAGTGAATGTGGTGAAATGATCAACATAAAGATCTTCATTCTCTCAAGCGAATGTGCTAAAATGCTCCGTAAAAGAAAATGTAAAATTGTCATGAGGAACGAAGTTAAAAATTAAGGATGCATTATATTTTTTTGTATCTTCCTCAATATGCATTATATAATTCTTTTGTATCTTTCTCGACATGCATTATATAAAGATAATAAAAGCTAATTATAGCCATAACATATGTTTATGAGCAATAATTATAATATTTTTGGCATTACTGGTTCTACCATCCCGAGTCATTAATGATGCAAAAACTATTGAAGAATAAGGTTCTTCAATCTAATATTATCTCTCAAAAGAAGTTGATTTATTCATCTATCAACTAGATTGGGGACTTAATCCCTCAATATTCTGGAAAGAAAACAAGTGGATATATGTAGGCATGCAAATTCATTGTATGAACCATTTAAAGTTTAAAATCGATGCATCGTCTAAATGGTCATCAAATTGCAACCTCAAGTTTGCATGATTAATAGCTCAAAACGAGTCTAACATTCCAGAATAAGTATTTCATCATGAATATCCGATGAATTACTTCTAAATTTTCAATGATATTAAAACTTTGTTTTTGTATGGGACCATATTATAATATACACAACAACAAAATTAACATCATGCCAATATGTTATTATAAATCCTCCTTTTTTGTAATTGGTTTTGGTTATAAACCAAACATATCCCATTTTAGTTTTTTTTTGTGCAAATTACTCCACCTCAATGCACATATACGGGATATAGAAGAAGGATAATTCCTTCAGGATGAGAGAAGTAGCTGCAAATTCAGAATGAATTATCATATTCTATTGATCCTCGATTTTTTTATGAATTTATTATTCAATGGATAATCTAATAGTCATACATAAACATTGGCCAAAAATAAAATTTCAGCTACTCATGCTCTGATTATAAGTGAACACTATTTTATTATGACATGCCTCAAGCATGGTAGACAAATCGATTCCAAATAGAATCCTCGATGAAAATTATAGAGCATGAAAACAAGATGGTTGTTCGGGGTATACAAGACCCCATGATAGTCTCATAAAGAGACACTAGACATTAAAGTTTCAAAGAACCTCAAATAGCTAATGAGATCTCAATAAATTATATCTTGTCTTGAATTATATGGAATTAGAAACAAAACAACATCGATAAATTTGTCTACATATAATATATTGCATGCTATTATGCATGATGGAGATCATAAATAAATTAATATCCAAATGTGCGCTTAACGAAATAATTGGCCAACATAAAAAGACACAGTATCTTGCAAATACTAAAAGTATTGGAACGTGAAGTTCATACACGTCAATGTGTAAAATCTATTGGATATACATCGGTTTTTTTGAGCAAAACCGAAATAAAAGCTCTAAAGTTATGTGCCTTAATACTTGAATTGTGAAATAAATAAATTCACAAAAACATAAGTTGATTGTTAAGAGACATATTGTCTCGAGGTGGATATAAATATCTTACTGATATCTTATGAGATAAATATTTATTTTTCTCTAAAATGAGGTTTATTAGAGCTCTTATATTCTACGAAGGATATGTAATGCTTCAAGCATGGCTCACAACTTCAACTTCTAGAAATAATTAATAAAGTTCTCAATAACTTTATTTTATCAAATTGAATGAATCCTTATATGGATTACAATCATTTTGGATGCATAAATTTCTTTTGCACATGTCTCTAAGAAATGAGTGCTCCTCAAATACCATAAATAAGTGCAATTGAGGTTTTATTGTCAATTTTGCAATTAATATGCGTCATGGAGAGTTTATTTTTCTCTTTTAATATTTGTACATATATTGTATACTTTCCAACCAATTCATTTGATATTGGGTTGGAAGCTACACATATATTTGTCATTTTTGCAGGACTTATTCTTAACATCAACAATTTGATGAACTTCATTACAAAGTTATTGCTAACAAAAGTATTCGAGGAACTCGTTTAGAAGATTGGCATGCGATGCTTGAAATGTATACATTAAATTGAGGAGGAGCATTATCCTTTATCAAGTTTTTATCCCATTGGGTTTTTCTTGATAAGGTTTTTAATGAGTCAGTCTATAGCATATAATAAACGATGAATATCCAAGGAGGAGTGTTGTAAATATTGTTGGGCTTATGTCTATTCAACATTTATCTCTATTGGGCTATTGAGTTATTGGGTTGTTAGAGTTTGACATGTATTCTTCTACCCTGTATATTGTACATATTTGTAACCTCCTGGAATTACCAATCAATCAATAAGAATTCTCTCTTCCTCTCTCATTCCTGTGTTATTGTTTATTATTTTATAACAAATTTTGAAATTGATTTAGAATAGTAGAAATAAAAATTAACGTTAACTTTTTCTATATGTTTTGTTTAGGGTTAGAATATGCTTGTTTCATTAAAATATTTGGGTCTAAATCTGACTATCACATAGTTAAGAGGAGAGTTATATTATAATTATAAGTATATACAATCGGCAGACGCACCGACCCGCCAAACATTTAATGTGACCCGACTTTTGACCCGGAAAAATTTTGACCCTCCAAACAATTAATATGACCCCACTTTTGACCCGGAAAAAATTTAATGCGCCCCCATTTTTTTTTTTTTTTTTTTTTTTTTCTTTCTTTTGATCTTTTTTTTTTTCTTCACAATAGACTCTTTTTTTTTTAACCTTTTTTTTTCTCAAAAAATTTTTAAAATAAAACTTTACTTTTTTTTTCTCGGAATACCCTCTCGCAGCTGTTTTTGAGTCATCGGTTCCTGTTTTTTTTTATGAATAAACCTTTAATTTTTCATTCTCAAACGTCGCGCTCCGCTAATCGTCCCTTTCTTTTTTTTCTAAAAAAAAATCTAAAATAAAATTTTTGCTATGTCTTTTCTCAAAATAATCCCTCAAGTCAAGCCTGTAACAAGCGCATGCACATACAGAAATCGGATTTCTTTTCATGAACATCATACATAGCGATCTCTTCTCCATCTCGACCAGGTTCAAGTGCAGGATCGTTTATTCTACTTAGCCATTCTTTAATAATAAGCCTGATCTTTAAACAGACATTCGCAAACAAGTTGTTTTAAAATTAAACTTTTTTTCTCAAAAAATTAAGATAAAACTTTCCTTTTTACCGAGGTGCATTTAATTATGCCGAACCGAGCTCACACATACCCTCTCGCCGTCCGATCATGGGTTTTTTTTTCTTTAGAAAAAAAAATATATTTGTTTCTTTCAATTAAATATTCTCAAAAATAATCGGCAACTTTTTTAGTCACTAGTCATAAGTTTTTTATGAATGTCCGAAACATTAAAAAAAAAAAATTAAATTGTTTTTTTTTTGTTTTTTCACCAAAAGATTCACCTTCCACAACTTTCTGAGTTTATCGGTATTGTCGGGTCGACCCGAGGAAATTTAATGCGCCCCTTTTTTTTTTTTTTACCCCTGTGGCCGATCACGTTTTTCTCCTTTAGATAAAAAAAAAAATCTGGTTCTCTTTTTAAAAATACTCGTAGACGTTCGCCAAAGCACTTTTCAGTAGCGGTCATTGACTGTTTTTTTATGAATATCTTACATTAAAATAAAAAAATGTAAATTGTTTTTTTTGCTTTTTTTTCCAAGATTTTCACTCAACTACCGTTTCTGGAGTTATCGGTTTGGTCCGTCCGACCCGACCCAAGTCCGCCCCGACCCCGTTCCATTTTATTACGAATAAGCCCACAAAGTATTACTACGAATAACCCCCTCGCGACTATGTGTTAAATTACGAAAACTCTGCCCTCATTTTAATTTATATCACATCTTAAAAACACCAGATTCCCACTACGTACGACCCCGTTTCTGTTTTTTTTTTTAGAAAGCACAAAACATTGCTTTAAATCGGATCGTTTGCTTAACGACCGGAATTGGGAATTTGCAATTTTTTTTACAAAAACATACTTTCTAACACGTCAAGCCGAAAACACCCGGCGCCGCCAAACATCCCGCGACAAAAGCGCGGGTGAGCCTAGACTTGGTGATACAAAAATGACTTAATAATTAGGGGACTCAGCATCATCCATCTAAAAAGAAAAAATGCCTGAGATTAAAAGCGATTTTATTATTTCATTTATTTTAATAAACTTAAATATCTCATAAACCGTTTAATCGTTAAGCGAAACAAATATACCATCACGACGAGCATTTAATTATCTTTCTATAGATATCTACTTTGATATACTTTCGACAAACTTTTTTTTCTTCGTTTCACGTGTTTTTTTTTTGTTTTTTTCAGACTGGATTTATGTGTAATAGTTTTTTCATTGTTAAAACTTGCATGAAAATGTCACATGTGATTAAACACTAATTTGAATACTCGTATAAAATCACACGTGATTTATAACTAACATCGAATTACATGTGATTGCATTAGAATTACATATCATATATGATTTAACACTAATATTATATGTGATTATCAGAATATCATATGTGTATTTAACACTAAAATCTCAAGATTTTATTAGTGTTTAATCTACCGGTGTGTTACCCATGCAAGTTTCAACTACTTACGAAAACAAAAGAAAAAAAAAAAAAAACGAAGCAGAAAGACGAAAAACGTAAAAAAAAAAGTTTCGTCGAAAGTAGGATACTATAGAAAAATAAATAAATTGTTTCTCGTTATGGTATATATATATCCGCTTAAAGATTAAACTGGTTTGAGAGAATATTAAAATTTAAAGAAAGAATGATGACAAATGGGTTTTGGGTTTAATCTAATCATTCGATCAAGATGGAATGAAGGATGAGAATTTAGTCATTTGGTATCCAAATAATAGTTTTGTGCACTCCAAATGAACTTAAATCGCATAGTTAAAAGATAAAACTAAAAAATCTTAATCTGCCAGAAATAATAAGTATTGTTTTTATAATTCTTTTTTTACATGGATGTAGTATATATATTAAAAGATGGATTAGAATCCTCTCAATTTGATCAAACATGATACATCCTTTTTCACCAATCACAAATTAGTTCAATGTTTTATAACTTTTTCTTTTAATGAAAATCAAGGGCCCACTTATTTATTTTCCCTCACAAAAAATATAACATGATCAATTATGTTTGACCACAACTTGAGAGAATCTTTTTCCTTAAAAGATTGTTTAGCAAGTGCCCTCAAGGCATCAGTTATGATGGATTAATTATCTCGAACTTTACTTTCAAATTAAAAATACCTTTAGTATGTATTTATTTGACTTGTAAATTACCTTAAACTAGTATTTCAACCCGCGCTTCACCGGGGGTGTTTGCATACGCGAGTCTCGAATGATCCAACTGTCCTTTAACAAACCTTCTACAATTATACACCACATTAAAATTGCATAAAATGGTTTGTTCCTTGAATAATATGTATTTATGTACTCCCGAAAATACTAGTTAACGTGCGCAACACATCTGACCATCAGACAACAACAACGCTAGCTTGGACGTCCACAATCCAAGGGTTCATCTTCGCGTTCTTCGTACCCAAAAGAGCGCCAACAGTGTGGAAAGCATGCTTACAATCTCCCAGATACATGTACGCTCATGGTGGTCCTGCACGAATAAGAGAATAGATAAAGAAAACGAAGAAGAGATAAATGCAATACAATCTTTTAGCGTTTCTAATATGTAATTACTTAAACTAATAAACCATCTATTGATAAATATGCCATTTTTATAAAATCTTGATGTGTCAGTAATAAATTTTAGCTGTTACAACTAAAATGTGTAGATCATCAATTTAAGATATATGGCATAATTGCCATTACTTATTTAAATCAATAGAAGTAGAAAAAAACCAACATGAAGAGTATTTGGTCCAAGTGTATGTGAGGTTTGTTACCCTCCTAGTCAAGTCTCTATAGTTCGAGTACGTATTGTCTAATGGCGATAAGGGATTGTCTTTTTTACCCTCCTAGGCAAGGTCTCATGTTCGAGTCTTGTCTAGGGCGATAAGGGTTTCTTCCCGCGTGTGTAAAGGGAAGGGTGCCATTGCCTTCGGGGCTGGACCCAACCTGGTTGTGTGCGCTCACTACGCCTTCTGGGCTAGGGGCCATGTAGCCACAAATTGCCGTTCCAAAAAAAAAAAAAGAGGCAACAACAGTTTCGGCAGAAGCTTGCCTTTTCTTAAAGTTGTCAGCTACCATATTCCTATCAACTCCAACAACATCATATGGGTTGTAAACATCTACTCTCATAATTCTTGTGACCTGATATAAAAAACGTTACAAAGTTAATAAGCTAATGTCAACACAGATATACATCAAGATAAGCTATACACGAATGGTCTGAAACGTCAGACATAATACATGAGTAAGTTAATAATCCATCCATCCCCTGTAATTTGTCATTTGTACCAATTGTATTTCAAGCTATTCTATATTAATAACCCATTTCCATCATTACAAACTGTTTATAGTATCAATTTGGTTAAGAAGAGTTATTGTCTCTCTTTCAGCCTTCCAAATAATTAAGTTATAAGCCATAAAGAGACCTTAAGATTATATAAGTAGATAAGGTGGAAACTTTCTTCAATAATTTTGCATTTAGAACTTTGTCTTTTTTTATTTTTGTTTTACTTAGTTTTAGACAAATACCTATTGTGTTAAGATAAACTTCATGCTTATATCGTCTCTTTGAATCAGGAAGGCCAAAGGGTATATGATTTGACAGGTATGGAAGTTTATCACCAAGTTATTTAATATCTTAACTAAAACATAGCGACGGAATGTAGTTCTAAAAGATAATATTGAAAGCAAAGCAATTCAAAACTCTTCAAAACGTTCTGCATCATTGGCTGATGCAGCCTCATTGACAATAACAGGTGGTGGAGGTCTAATAAATAGTACATCATCATCACTAACTTCAACTTCCCTACATTTACAGAATCTACATTAGATAACATATCTGAAATTCTATTTGAAGAAGTAGCATCACAAAAAAGTAGTAAAATTTCAAAATATATATTCAAAAAACAATTGTGAGCCTGTGATCATACCTTAACTCAGCCTTTGTTTCGGTTAACTTAGCTAATGCAGCAAGCAATTCAGCAGTTGGCATCGCAGGCCAAATAACCCTGAAAACTCAAAACAAATAAAAATGAGTTAGATTAAACTTGACCGGCAAAAATGTGTCTTGTTACCTCTTCTTAACAGGTTGCACCTTAATTTCCTTTATATATTATCATCTTAGTTTTAGGGTGTTTGGATTAGTCTATTTGACGAAACCCTAATACCAAATTAATATATTGCTTAGCTCAAAAGATCATTTTTTATTAATACATCATATCTTCAAATGCCCTTTACAAACTGCAGCAGCGTATGAGACTTTTAGGTTTTCATGAGGATATGTACATATTGTCATACGTATTTGTCGGTCTGCACTTTTGTAACACCAAGAACATTTTAACATAAGGATACTATCATAGTAATTCATGGACCCACTACACAAATGCATATATAACGGTTTTTTTAATTTCCAGTGAAGAAAATAAGAACACAAAAGAGGGGAATACATAACTTACTCATATTTCGAATTTTCTTTACGAATCAAGCCCAAAAAGGTAATCTGTCATTTTTCTGCATGCATCTATTTAAACATGTTCCTTTACAGCCCATTTTATTGCACGCGATGTGATTTTTATCCCACCTACCTATCATAATCTAACATGTAATTTCTATGAGAATGAGGGAGAAGGTTTACCTGTGCTAATCGCAGACATGTTTTTTACAGAAGCGAAAAACACATAAAAGGGAACAACTTGCCCCGATATATGTAAGAATACATGATATACACATTTAATCGAAGTACCCTTTTTATAGTAATCAGATTTAAAAGTGTCGATGGTTCGTGGAAAGTTGAGGAACACGCCAGAAGTGGGAAACCTTCAAAACCATACCCCCTGAAGCATAACGGGTCATGGCCTGGATTTTATATTCTTCTAAAGTCCTAAGTAGCACCCAGCTAATACCGAGGTTGTTTCAACTTCAAGTTGAACACATCTCAATCAAACTTTCAATCTGAAACGCTCAAAATGAAAATAGCAGAACACATAAGTACAAAGTCAGTAGTTACCGTGTTTTTTAATATGTGAATGTGGTTGTCATTAGGCGTCATTGTAGCTCTCTTCACGGCCTCACTTGATGTCATGCATAACTGGAATAGGGGGTGAGCTGATAGCTTTCGAAACACGCTTCATACCTGACAGTAGGAAAAAGCATCATTAGAATCATATTTGTGGTAACATTCAAACTACGTATTAACTCACATCATGGTATAAAGAAGCAAGAGTTTTTATAATGAAGGTGAATAGGTAGATGCATACCTCTACGTCATGCATGGTAAGAGAAGCATACACACAGGACATCTTCACAATTAGGAAAATGCTTCGCTGCTGCTGTGGGGAAGGTGTCATGTTGTGGGGAAGCATACACACATTAAATGCAGAAAAAGACATCTTCATGAGAATGTAAATGCAGAAAACGAAATCATAAAAATTTTGTTTGTTTGAAAATGAAGTGAATTACTTGGAAGGAAAATGCTTCGCTGCTGCTGCTATCGTAAAAATCAAACGGCACAGACACATTCCTCAACACCCGTTTGTTAAAACAAAGAACCAACCATCAATACGTTTCAGAAGGTGTTTGTTTAAGCTTATTTAGCTATGGGCTTATGAAGTTTTCGAAAGACTAATAAGGTCGAAATTTTGGGCTTATGGGCTTATCCCGATTATAGCTTATCGAAGTTCATAAATATTCATTATCTATATTCTAAAAAATTTCTCAAATGCGCCTTAATGGCTCTAAACTAACAAAGGCTCGACCCTAATTTATTTAAACATCTAATAAGATTTTGCGCTCATACTTATATTCACCCATTGCTACTATTAACATCCGAAAATGCATTTTGTGACACTCGAATCAGTTAATGCCACAAATACAAAACCATTTATCTTAACCAAAAATACATATTCATCACATATAGTGGAATCCGCAACTTTAGGCTACATGTCTGCCTCCTCTGAAGCATAAGCTGGATATATAAGCTATCCCAAACACCCTCTAGCTTATTGCAAAGTTGATCAAAAATCTTTACCAAAGCAATTCACCTCTTTAAACATAAACAAAAATGATGAAGATACAAACTTTTCCAAAAAATTATTGTAATACAGTAAAGGAATAAGCATATACCTTATGTTGCAGATTCTTGTTCTTAACTCTTTTTGCTTCAGCTTCATATGTAAACCATTAAAGTTACCTTCATGTTTCTTAATCTGTAGATCTTTGTATAAAAAGTAAAAAGAAAAATCATTAAACAACATATAACGAATGCTATTTAAATATAACTATTACATCATCACTGCATTAATTGAATGGCAACCACTTACATATCGACCAAGATGGCTCCGTTGCAGCGGTAACAGCAGAAAACCCAGATGTTTTTTTCTATAAATCGAATCAGCGGTGTGTTTTTCGTGTGTGAAGCAAAATGAAAAGTCTTGATGTTGGTAAATTGGTCTGTATGTGAAGAAAAAGTAAATTAGATTGTGGGTTTGATATTTGAGATACACATATTAGGGGAAGCAGGGAAGAGACACGTATCTGCTGTTTCATTATGTGTCGTATCCTTTTGAGATTGAGATAAAATAAGTATAAGAAAGGGACGGGTAGGAGTGGGGATAGGATTTAACCCACCCAAGAAAACCGGGTTCCGGCGGGTTGACCCGACTACCGGCAGATTCCGGTGGGTACCAACATTAAATGTCCGGCAGCAGCATTTAATGATCTCTGCTGCCTTTTATATAAACGAGGATTTTAGCCCACGCTTCGCTGCGAAGTGCTGATTTTTTTATTGTTTTAGAAACGTGGGCGAGTGCTTGATGTAGATTCACGGTCCATTAGCTGTTTTAATGCAAAGTGGGGAGAAAGTAAATGAAAGTTCACAGTGATAAATTTACATATAATGTGAAACTACTATTACCTATTACCAATCTATGTTTTGTCACAAAGCTATGATACCACAGTTTCAACTCATTTACATCCTGCCATCTTTCCTGAGTCCCATATCTATGGATGTGCACATGCCTTCATCAGTCATTATAAATCCCTTTAATTCATCTTATCATCTCAGCATTAGTTCAATTCCTTGATACGACCCTGCAAAAATTGGTCATTCATTCACTGTTTTGAAACGAAGCAGAAACAAACTGTAAGTTAGCACGAATAGCAAATTGTGAAATCTAAACTTTTCAAATTGGATAATCTTTTGAATATAATTTAACCCACGCTTTAATAGTGAGAAATCTAAACTTCAGACGCAAATATTTCGGGTCAACAAAACTCGAATGTTTCAGCTAATTTCTGAACATACCTGATTAAGAACATAAATAAGTAATTACAGTTTATGACCGCTACTGAAATATGCTAACACACTTTTGTATCAGTTTATACTTGACCCGTAGTTCTTTCAAGGCGAAGCAGGCTTAGAAAATACAAAATGTTGTCAAAAACTGGTAGAACTTTTCAAATTAGTTTAATTAATGTATAAATAAGGGGGAATTGTTTGCGGGTCACAACATCACCCGTATATACAGTTATCCATTCTCATCCAAATCCAATTACATGGCCTACTCGACCGACCCATATTGCCACTCTTAGTGGAACCGAACACATTGCTACCAAAACTGTCATATATTTTTTTATCAAGAAAAAATGTTGGTAATGTAACAAATTGCTACCAAAAAGATAAACGTTTCAACTGTGCGCAATTTAAATTGTCAATAAACGCATAAAATAAGCAAATCCAAATACCCCCTAAACATCAGTAGATACAGACGATGACCCTAGCCAATATTAATCAGGTTACTTAAGTTTCAACAGCATTATTGGGGGTTGGGTAGTGACGTAAGAGTATGCCTATCGTAACCGAAGAACCGCCCAGTCGTTCCCCATAGAAAGTGTAAAGCTGAACTTTAAATAAGATATTGCTTTTGCACTTCTTTTTGACTATGTGTCAAGCCAACAATATCATTTTGTTATTCTGTAAATTATGAGATGCCATATAAATAAAGCTAAATGACTAATTTTTTCTTCAAACTATCCGTTAATTTGCATACTCTTGTGATATTTATAATCATGTATAGTTTATGTATTCATAATCCAGGTAGCATACCTGTTCAGTATTCTGCATATATAGTTTCTGCAAGTAAAACTCTTCTTTTTTATTTGTAAGCCTTACTGTTGGCATATTGTTATTCTGCAAGCAAACCACAACAGTCTTTGATCAGTCACTGCAACAAACACAAAGTCATGTTAGTTCTTATTGAAACCTCGTATCATTTCTTGACACTATTAGCATAAAAGGTTACAGATTACCATAACATGTTCCATGAGGTCCTTGTGGCTCACCCCCTTTGCCTCCAAACCACAAACCAATTGAGGAATAAGTGTAACCAAACCAACTATTTTACTGATTTACTTAAAGCGTCATTCCAAATATACTTAAACATCTGATCGTTGATCAATATTTAACAAAACCAAATCCCTAATTTGATTTACTAAACCAAATCCCTGAATTCATCATTTTTTAACGTATACTTAAACATCTAATCATCGTCCTTAAAGCATATAAGCTCACCCGTTGCTGAATTTTATCCTTGATTGTAGTTGCACCAAGAAATATCAAACCCTTCTTGATTCCATATGTCACTTCACTGATCATGTCATCCGTATCTGCACTCATTGCATTTGTTGTTGGAGCGGTCTAAAAAGAAATACAGACAAAGGTAAAGACGTATATATAATTTAAAATTAGTAAGCCTTAAAGTGTAGAACATAATTGTAATGTCGAATTTATAGAATTCAATGAAAATTGCATATTATAGTACCTTTTGGTATGAGTATAATTCAATCTTTTAATAAATAAAACAAAATTATCTAGTTAATGTCGGTATCTTATGCAACTATGCATTAGGCCTCATCCTACCACCTATCGGGTTTTTCAGATACCAATTATACCATTAAACCAAGTCATTCCTATCAGCCATATAAGTCTACTGGTGCAATGTAATATATTAGGTGTTTGTAATCTATAGTGTTTGGACCGATAGCTTATGTAAATTCAGAGAAACTTATAAGTCTACTTTTTCCGCCTTATGAGCTAACCAAGTTGAGCTTATTGCCTTAAAAAAGCTATAAGTTCAACTTGATAAGCTAATAAGCCAGAAAAAAGTGTCCTTATGAGCTTCTCCGAAATTACATAAGCTTATAAAGCCCAATAGATAAGCTAACACAAACACCCCCAAAGCTTATTTACAAATTAATCCGCATCTTTCTGCTTTGCTCTTCTCCTCTACATAAGTGTTGGGTCTGTTTTGCACATTGTATACACAACATATAAGCTTATCCAGACATCATTAGATAACTTTGCTAATTTTATAAGCTACATAACCTTGGAGTGCATCTCAAAAACTGGTGTTTCGGATTGCTTATCGCTACTGCTTGGCGCAACTGCTTATCTTAGTCGTTAAGTAGTTTTGAGTGTTTGGATAGATACAAACTGGAAGTATAGAAATTTCAAAATGCGTAATAACATTAAACCTTAACAAAATAGCTTACTAAGTTTGTCGAGATACCGGTTGGGACACGGCTGTTGAAGCACTATGTTTGGTAGTAAATGATTACGCGTTGCTGATAAAACCTGCGGAGATGATTTTCTTTATTTTTCAATACCCAAAGCAAAATGTCGGCAGCAAACACAGACAATGTCGGGTCGGGCCTGGCAATCTCATCCCTCCCCTCCATTTCTGATCTTCATATCATTCATGAGTAAAATATAACAAAATTATTTCCGCGAAATGTTGACATACCATATCAATAAATCTTCCAGGCGCGGCGACTACAATTTCTCGCTGATCACATCTTGTAAACATGCACAACTCGGATCTTGTCTGTATATGCTGAACATACACATGTCAAAAAAGAAGTTGCTCAGGAATGACAAATAGCGCAGCAAGCTTCTGCTTGTAATAAAAACCTACTATGTGGTAGTTATGTAATATTCTTCTTTTCACGATATAGCTATTTTATATGAATTAATCAAAATCAACTCACTTCTAAGCAAGTGGATTAACTTATAGAACATTTGCATCCATTTGTTATAAAGTTCAAATAGGACATGACTAATCAAAACAAATATGTCATCATCAATGAAAGTACTCTTTATCCTGAGCTTTTTAAATAAATACTTTTTTACCTTCAACAGTAGCTTTGATGGTATAAAGCATTGCTAATTCTAAAAAATTAAGTAAGAGAAAGCTTAACAATTTAAAACACTAACTCAAAACAACATGAAAATAGAATAGGAAGGGGAAAAACAAATTAGCTTGTGTAGAAAAAGTTGCAGCTTTCATATACAGTGGACAAATATAGTGCTCTTTAGGAGCATATTGCATCTAAAATCCACATATGAGGGGTGCATAGATGTACCTTTGAATACTGATTATTTCATTATTGTGATTTTAAGTCTAAAAAAATCTAGTTTATGACTATCTGATTACTTAAAGGTCACATGATCAATTTAGAATAATCAACTTGATATTAGCTTGCAACAAAACTGATTATCAAATATAAGCTTATACATCTATTTTGTCAGCAAGTTGACACCACCAAAAGTGATATTTAGTAATTAGTACAGCTGAAAACCGCAGAAACATGTACACATACAATTAGCATTTCCTGCAACGGTTTATATTAGAGTGGATTATCTGACTATAACGAAATCAATATCACATAATCACTTTCAAAACGCAAACCGAACAATCAAAGTAACCCTATAACGCTATAATGATCAAACCAAAAGCAATAATTAAAATACAGCAACTAATGTAGTTTTGTAGAAATTTACCTGCTTATCCACTTAAATTCTCAACCGAATTAGCATCCTCGTCATCTTCTTCCCTTATTCTAGCAATCTCAGCCTGCGCCCGTTCGAGAATCACCTTTTGCAGCTCCAATTCCCTTTGAAAATCCATCCGCATCTTCTCCAGCTCCATGATCTGCTGCCGTTTCCTCCCCTCAATCTTCTCATAAATCTCGCCAAAATTCTGAATCGATTCCGCCAACAGCTTAAACCCTTCCTCATCAACCTCCTCGTCCTCCTCATCCTCATCAACCTCCGACTCACCCAGATATCCCTCATCTCATCCAACACATTCGACTGATTCAAATAAACCCTCGTATACATAAACACATACTCCCTTGAATCAACTCCACATGGAAAACCATTATGCTGCCTCTTCGGCGACAACAACATATCCATCTTCTTAAAAAAACCCCACTTCCCATAATAACCCCCATCCCACCCCTCATCCCACTCCCCTCCATCTATCCTTCTCTTTCTTATGCTCAAACTTCAACAACTCAAACCTAAGCCTAACATTGCCCGTCGTTAATCTCCATCATACACGTCTCCGACACCTTCTCCGCTACCTCAACCCAATCCTCGGATCTTAAACTCCTACGCCCTAACTGCATAAACCTATCGCCCCAAACCACCAACAACACAAACGTCGCATTCTCAGTCCACTCGTCGTAGTTCGCAGGTCCTAAATTGTCTAACCCAATCTTTGATTAACACATAGCTATTAATATTTAGATACAAATCGATAAAGATAAAACAACTTACATGCAATCTTCTAAAACATCATAATCAGGAGCCTGTAATATTGCACCACATAGAAAGTTTTAAAAAACCCTAAAAAAATTCAGGAAAAAAACCTGTGAATAAGTGAATTATGAAAAAAATTAAGGGTAAAAACCAAAAATATCAAAGAGTAACCCAAAACTTGATGTATTAAATCCTGTTATGACGATCATCCACCACTTGAAGATCTTTGTGTTCTTCTGCAATTTTTATTCTGTTAGTTTGATGGGTTTGATGAGATGGAGAGATCAGTGAGGGCTGGAATGTGGGTAAAGATGACAATGAGATGATGGAAGAGGGATGAACAGATGGAATGGGAAGGGGATGAACATCTGGAAGGGTTTTTTTTGCCACGTACAGAGTGAATAAAAAAATATTCGAACGGAGTTTAAAAAAAAAGGGTCGAACTCGGGTTTACCGGCGGGTTCAGGTGGCGGGTTCCGGCGGGTTAACCCGAATATCAACGGTTCCGGCGGAAGCATTTAATGAGCCTCGGGGCAACAATCTTAGTCTTTATATATATAGTATAATTTATAATAACTTAGATTTTTAATTTAATATTTTTTTATTTAATCATTTAAATTAATGCTTTAAGGGCATTGGTTAGACAAACTCATATATTAAAAAAAGAATACGATAAATAAGTAGTTCGAATGTATCTTTGAAGATGATTATTTAGAAGAAAAAAACAAATCTTGAAATTCACAAACACACAATTTCGATTCACATTGTGTCAATGAACGTGTTACAGTTAACATTCTTTTTCGGTTTTATTTAAACTAGCACGATAGTTATATCCAACATAACACAAAAATACAGCCCAATACTAATTAATAACACGAAAATTCGACTCATAATAATTGATACGGTACTACATTTGGCCTAAAGCCACAAACACCTTATGAGAAAAACTAGCGACTTAACCCTACCCTAAACCTAAGATATAAGATACTCTTTTAATCAAACAACCCCGTTAGTACAAAAATAGTGGAGCATGGATTATGAGGGGTTAACTCACTTGTGATGGAGATTACAAGCTCGTTCTTGAGGGAATGATTTATACCAAGTGAAAGTAAGTGGTGATTTCCTGTTAAGAACAAAGTATATCGTTAGTCTTATAGCGGGAGGGGGATCCCGCGATTGGACTCCGGCGTGAGAGTGAGTATATGTATATAAGTAGTATGTGTGTACTTGGGTTGCAGAAATCATACCGTTAAGAATGTTTTGGTAACTCCTTATATAGGCTAGTGTCGTTGTCGAGTGCATGGACCACGAGATGGGATTCACCCTATTAAACGATGGGTAATAAGGTGGTTGTCGTGAGGTCATCATCGCTGACTACGTCACGCTTTGTATTGTAGTGACATAGGTTAGCGTACTTATTGTCTGTTATCACTTTTTGGGGCATTGACGTTCCCCCTTTAGTTCGGACCCAGGGTTCGAGTGATTACTATACGTCATCATGTCCCTCCAGTCTAGTGTATTTTTCTTCTTTATGGGAAATATTACTAGATTTGTGTGCTATTTTCTACATTCTTCATTTTGCATTCGCGGAACGTGTCCGGGCCGTGCCTTTGGTGGGTTGGTAGCCTTGAACACTGTGCTCTATTCTTGGCCACGTATTTTCTGACTGATGTGACGTTTGGTCAGTTGACTGTTCGTATTCGCGAACCATCATGACCGTTTACTTCCCTAGATCATGGTCCTTCGATGGAGAGCGTGTACACGTGTCTTATCTTAGTGATTATGGTTTCTTATTTGAGAGTGGGTATAAATACCCCTCGTTGGTTTTCATTATGCTCTTTTCACTGTGTTTTCTTCTCTCTTTTACACTTTTAAACTTCCGGCTACTCTCTTGCTCATTTACATATTGTGTTTCTAGTTGCAGGTTAGGTCTCCTCTTTTTTGATACCTTCTTTTGTTCCCTGATATGCTTACCAACACCATTGACACCGTGACTTCTATATTGACTCAAAGAGAGTTATATCTTTTTTGTAGTACGTATACTATTCCGGCCGATTTAAGGCCGGAATTGCCTGGTTGAAATGATACGATTAAAGATAGCTCGGAAGGGAAGATAGGCATCTATACTCGCTTTATAGAGTTTGCTAATTTCTGTATTCCATTATCCAAGTTTCTTCTTTCTATGCTTCAGTATTACCAAATTAACTTTTCTCAATTGTTTGTTCTTGCCGCCTCTAAAATTAGTCAATTTGAGATCATGTGTCGTGTGCTTGGTCATCAACCTTCCTTGGGTACCTTCTGTAGATTCTATTGTAACTCTTTCAGCAATGGTTGGTTGTCTTTCTCTAAACGCGGTCCGTCTCCTTGTTGAGTTTCAAAATATCTTGACTCTTTGAAGAATTTAAATGATTATTTTTTTCTGGATTGATGCATTTGTTTGTCCTATTTTTGTTCCTTGGTATAACGATGTTTCCATCAAGAGGGATTCGCTTCCCTCTAACAACATTGTGGATTTTCCTCTTATGGATAAGCTTAATGAGAACCGCACTCTCAAGAGGCATCCGGAAGAGTTCTTGTGCATCGTTGGCTTGATCCGCTCCTTTGTTGACACTGGTATCCGTCCCACCCTCTTAGATCCTGATAAGAACGATGGGTGTTGGTTTTCATGTATATTTGTATTATTATCATATATATATATATATATATATATATATATAACATATATATATATATATATATATATATATATATATATATATATATATATATATATATATATATATTTATATATTCTGTACTGATTGTGTTTGTTTTTTAGATATGGGTTTGCTTGACTTTATGAAGTCTACCGATCCGTTCAAGGTGAAGGTCGGGGAAAGAACTCTTGCTGAGGGTGAGGTTCCTTTACTGACAGAGACCGAAAATATGGTTGTTGTACCTTCAGCCCAGACAATTCATCTTGTGACCCATACTATTGCAGATGAATTGAAAGAATATTCTGGTAAAAGAAGAGAAAGGTTGGTTTTAGTGTTGGTCTGTTACCCGTGAAGAAAGCGAGGACTAATGGCGTTGTTATATATGAGCATGTTTCTACTACCGATGGGAAGACTCCAGCCGCTATGGAGAAGCTTATTACTCGGAGCGGCCAGCCTGCTACTGGTGCTGGATCCGCTGCTTCTAATGCGAAAGAGTTTGTTTCTTCCTCTATTACTCCTACTCCGGAGCATGATTGTCAGGATGAATCCATTTTTGCTCATGATGATAATGTAAGGACGCGTCCCGCGTCTGACCGTTTTGTCGTCTTGACCTCAAGTTCTGAGCCTACAGATACTGATACTCTTACTTCTCCTTAGGTTGCTTCACCTGTTCCTTCCGTGCAAGTTGATGCTGATGTTGTGGCTACTGGCCCGGTTAATGAGGCTCGAGGTTCGTCCGTCCCTAGGAATGAGACTAGGACTTCCTCTTCTACCCTAGGTTATGTATCTTCGGTTGATGACTTTTATGATTCCCAAACTATTTACTCTGCCATCGCTCATGAGATCTATGTTCCCAACTAGGACGTGACTAATGATGCCCACATAGAAGACCTTGTTATGTACAGGAATTTAGTTGATCATGTGCCTCCTTCTGGGTATTGGGCATCTCTCCATACTTAGGGTGATGCAGAGTTTCTTGATTGTTTCAATGTGAATTCTGCCTAACATGTGTGTATGATTTCTGAGCTGCGTCTGCATTATGAACATGAAATTACAATAAGGGAGAAGTTTGAGAAGAAGTTCATTGAGAATTCTGGGACCATTCAATAGAGGGACGCAAAGATTGCTGATTTAAAATCAAGGTTGGAGAGAGCGGAGGGTGAAGATGCAGAGGTTGACGTGCTTCTCAGTCGGGTTTCTGAATAAGAAACTATGGCTGCTACTAAATTAGAGGAGCTTACGGGTCTTAGTGTCCAGAATACAGAGTTGTTGGGGCAAGTTTTTGGTTTAGAGTCTGTCTGTGATGGTCTGAAGGAGAAGGTTGTGAAGTTAGAGTCTGAGTATGAGTGCTTGAAGGGCAAGGTTGAGGGTGAGGCCAAATTGAAAGAGAAGTTTATGGCGATACAGGATGTTAAGATTCAACGTCTCGCGGAACATGGTTCGGATTTGGATGCCCGTCTTTCTAAGATTAGTTATCAAGTGGACTCTGAGTTGTACCCGCATATGCTTATTGTTGTGGCTGGGCATAGGTGGGTGATTGGTCACGACTTGCGGTTGGCGTTTATGAAGTGTTGTCAATCCTTAGATTATCAGACTGCGCTTGCGAAGGTTATTTCCTTGGCGATCGACTAAGGTATTTGATTGTGCAAATATGGACACGATCAAGCTTCGATGGGGATCAAAGGGTTCTTGGGGTGAATGCTCGACTGCCAAGTCTCGTATAACATGTGACAACACAAATGAAAACTACGTTAAGTGAAGCGCAGGGGGTGTCCCTACGAATCACCTCCGGTGTGAGAGTAAGTATGTGCTTTTAGGAGTAATGAATGTATGTAAAGTAAGTAAGTGTGTGTTGGAAGCGTAGAATAAACCTGGAGACCTTGCCATTTATTTATAGGCGATGAGATAGGCTGGAACAAGGTCTTGCAAATAAGCCGGTGATCATGGGGGTGTCCCACGATTTAAGGGGTGATTCTAGGAATTGTGTACCACAATCTCTACCTTGGCGGGAAAGCTTTGGTAGAGAGGGATAACATGGGTTTTGACTTACGTATCAGTGCGCTTACCCTTACCGTTAGAAGAGAAGTCCTCTAACATTTGGTTTTTCAAAAAAAAAGTTAAACACAATTTTTCAAGAATTTCTCGATGACAATCCATAATCTTTCAAAATTGTGTGTTCAACACTCCAACCCTCACAATGTTTTAAAAAGACAACAATTTCTCAATTGGTCCTATTTTTGAGGGGAGTTTTTTTCGAAAATAACAAAGTTTTAAATGTATTTTGGATACATCAACAACGACAACTCTTACTGTATTCAACACATTAACAAAAAGTTCTAAACCATGTCAGCTGATAATATTTTTTCTCCCACAGAAATTTTGCAGACATATTTGTTAATCACAGATAAGAAGGTATTTCAAAAACTAAGTGTTTTATTTATTTAAAAAATAAGGGGAGAAAAGTAAAATGTAATTTAAAATATGATCATTCACTCAATGTTTTGAACAGTAAGAAAAAGGTTTTATGGTTCGATCTTATACCCATCAACATCTTAATTACACGAGATAATGAAGTTCATAAGGAGGTTAGGTTAGGAATCAAACCTAAGATCCCAAAACAGAACGGGGATCTACACAAGGATAAACCAAAGTAGAAATAGCAGTCCTTAAGGTATGATTGTAGATGAAAGGTATGGGGGTGTATATGGAATAATGTCCGACTAAGATTGAGCTAACAACTACTACTGAACAATCACGACAAGGTGTTCGTAATGACGTCCTGTTAAGCATTGACGGGCGTGAAAATGAAAAAGAACTGTAGGATAAAGGGGACCTAAATTAAAGAAGGGCCCTCCACACAACTTAAGCAGAAACCCGGGTCAATACATATGCTGTCAGAAATCACAATTTGATTGCTGACATGAAAACGACCATCATAGGACCCAGTGATTCAATTCAACAAGCCCTTCCCATCCATTCGAGTTCTCTTAAAAGAAACCGTGTCTCATTTGTCATAGGAGAATACACACTTATCTGATTGAACATCATCATTCCGAGATCGTTGATAAGAATAGGGTGGCAAACTGCTCCAGCCTCCGAAGAACTAAAACCAAAAATGCACTAATCGAGTCTAGAAGCCAAAGAGATTAAACTAAATCTCGTTAGGATGACCACATTCCATTTCAAACGACTTGTTGAACATCATCAGTTCATCAAGATGTTAACGAATAGTCCTACTAACGCAAATGTCCTTTGAGTTATATTTGCCAGAACAACAGAGTGATAACTTTTGAGTAATTCACGCAATGAAGATGGAAATCCCTGCTTGAGTCATCATCAAAACAAGAGCAGCTCTTTGTAGGTGACTTGCGAGATTCTATATGAATCAAACTTGTGACAACTGGATATCGATTTGGTCCATAAGTCTGAAATGACGGTTTATGATATGAATTTTGATAAAAGCTTAAAACTCCCGATGTGTTACAAAAACGCTTTTACAAGTAATATGTCGATTGATTTTCAAATCAATTTTCTCGATTATCACTAACGTAAACCTGTAGGTCAAACGGTGGTGACGGCAACCTCAATCCTATTCAAATGCTCAATCTACAAAGACAAACTATCTAGAAAGCTTAAGATTTAAAGACAAAGACTTCCGCTAACTCTGATTTGAAGCTTTCAAGATAATGCAAAAGTATGAGCATGTTGGTCAAAGACACAAGATCGCAAGATGGCATAGACGATAAAGACAATGACAAAGGCTTAAAGTCTAGATCGCAAAGCATGAAGGAACAAACCTACAACAAAGAACAAAGAAAAAGACCAAGACCACATGAGCTTAAACGACAAAAGTAATCTCATTTATCTCATGAAGGAGTGTCATCAATGAACTCACTTCGGGGGAGATTTGTTGGTTCCCGATGTACACTTTCACTTCATAACCCGAACCACGAATCAAAGCAAGAAACTAGAAAAGAGATAAAGATTTAGAGTGAGAGAGAAGAGAGAGAGAGATTAGAGGAAAGAGATGGAAAAGATTTTAGATATTATGAGATAAAATAAAAACTAGATATTTTCTTAAAAGAAAATATCTATATA
>BQNB010105024.1:0-5000 GCA_026074375.1 Tanacetum coccineum
CATTATAACCTCCTATCCTGATGATGGCCATTTCCATCCTTTACCTTATTTAGATTTTGGATCAGAGAATGGTTAAAAAACATTATGTCATTGTTCCTTTCTAGCAACCTTTTTAGATGTTGCTTCGAGCAGCAAATGTGTTGGATTTTTGGCTAAGTTTGCTTGCCAGCCTCTAAGGCTTCAACATCTTTTTTCTTGAGTACTCTGTAGAGGCGTGATTATAATACTTGATGAAAGCAAATCCACTATTCCACCTCGAGTTGTGCGAAAATTCCGCTAAAAATTCTACACAGCCCACATGAATATAATATATTATATCCATAGCAATAAGTTTTTCGTAAATGCAAAAATAAATTCGAATTTGAAACAGGAAAGCTTAATACATGTGCTTAACTATTAGTCAAATATTTATAATACCCGTTTATAAAGATAATACCCGTTTATAAGTCAAACAGGTAGTACTCTCTTAAAAGTTTGCCAAAAAAAGAGATGTTAAATCTGATTTTCAAGAAACTCATTCAACATGTGACTGACATTTCTCTGTCAAACTCTTCTTTTAGTTTAAATATGTCACATGGCGAAGACCAAAGTAAATGATGTGCATCACAACATAGGACATGCAGCCATACATAAGTGAAAAAGAAAAATTACCGAAACCAACAAAGAATGCCCAGTTAGACTAAAAAAATTCGAGCCTTTTTAGCAAACTAAGACCAGAGAAGTTCCATTTGTACCTACAAAATTAGAGAAGTTGCAATCAGAAGTATGTGGGCTGTGTAGAATTTTTAGCGGAATTTATTGAAAACTTATTGAAAAGGGTTGCAATCAGAGAATTCCATTTGTACCTAGGAAATTATTAAAAATTCTATGCAGCCCACATAAATTAGAGAAGTTTCACTTTAGAGGGTTGTATGGGCCGTTTTACAAGCCTGCTGCAAAAAATGTAGTGTTAATAGGTTCTTAAGATGTTCCTTGTTGTGTTAAGCGTTTGCATATACTTCTCAACATACATCATTAATTAACTATTATTTTGATCCTTAATTAGGCCTGCATTTCTTTGGAAGGTTATAATACACTTATATAAGCCAGAAAGTTTCAAAATAAGCCAAAAAGTGAGCTTATGCAACATAGGCCCAAAACTAAATAACCTAAAAGCCAGCTATATAAGCCGAAACAAACACCCCTTATATACTGATATCACCATAATTTTCAAAACACCCTAACATATGGTTACTTGGTTATCAAAACATCAAACAACATTATCTTCTAGAACATGTTTTATTGCATATTTGTATCGAAATAACGATTCCATAAATCAAAAGCTACTTTTAAAATCACTGTTCGAAACATCCAAAACACTTGAAAAAATTAGGTTTATCTGTGCATTTCAGGTTGTTCATTAATCCATCCCCGACATGAGTCTTGTGGCCGACTTTAAAACGGTTACCGCTCTGGCAACCATCTGTTGCCGCACCTCACTGAGATGCTTACATGCTTGCTTTCCTAATCGACTTCAGACTTTGACTTCTCTAATTCTTCATCATCTTTAACCGCATCATGTATATATAAACAAATAGATCCCTATGAGTTGATGTACATATTATTTCATTGGTGTGATAAAATGCACAAAGGTTAATTATTTTGCCTGTTTCTCGTTGTTACTCGTCAAAAGTTTTACGTAACCATTATATCACTTTATTTTAATTATGAGACTATATCGTTGTGTGTAAATAGTGAATGTGTTTACTTCATATTTAAAAGTAGAAATCGCAGTGGTGACTCGTATTGGTAACAAAAACGACCGTCAGTCATCATTTTTTAAATGTAAAGCCCAAAAGGAATAAGGGATGCACCTGGGATGAGAAGCTCACTTCTTGCAGCAATAAGGTTGAGGGAAAAATGAAACCCGGGTTATATATAATTTACATACTTGGCCTAGTTCCTTTGATTTCAGGTCTGTGAATGCCCTTGGGGTGTCGATAAATGTGACGAAAGGGAACCCATAGTGGTCTGTGTAATACATTGTTGGAGCCTTACGGTACCTGTAAAGAATAGACGTAAATTGGTAAACGCATTTTTACCTTTTTAATAACAGTGTAGAAAAAAGGGAATTATTACCCTGTGTGATAATAAAACCAATTCTATCCCTATAAGGCTCTCTGTTTAATAATCAACAATTTATTATGTATACGGAAATGTAAAGATAGACGATATAATTGGAAAATATTGATAGAGCATATATACCTCAAGTCCAAGTTAACAGATATTTATATCACAGACATATACCTCTGGGTCCTTTACAACTCTCTCATGAAGCTCCTTGATGATTGGATGTCTTGCGTTGATTTTAATGCCCTTTCGCCACGCATGTATGCTTGCTTACTGACATCGGATAGCGTTTACTTCTTGTGGGGTCATTAGTCGGCCTTTGCTGCCTTCTTAAAGCTTTGTGATCAGTCGGCCCTCGCTGCCTTCTTGAAGCTTTGTGGGATCTGGTAGGGTCAACAATATGAATGTAATCAGAATGACCAACAGATTTAAGTTGTATTTGATTTAAAGTAAAATTCATAAACTGTATATAATTGGTGAAACTTGAGACAAAAGTTTATAAGCACACATCTTAAGCATACCATTCGAAGTTGTCGGGATTGAGTTTGACATACCATAATGAGAACCTTAGTGCATCAATTTTTGAACTGGTTTAACCCATGAAGAATCTTCCAGTTAGGATGCAGTTTGATTTTTTTGCCTTCCTTTTTGGCCCAAGAAGTCTATGAACCTACCTGTTTGTCTTTTTCAACAGTTGTTTTACCTTGATTCCAAGTAGGTGCATCTTCTTCTTTTTTACCCCATGCAATAGATGAACCTGGTTGGGTTTTCCATGATTATATTAATCCCCACTGACCAGAATCTTTAGCAACTTCAGGTTGAGGTTGGAAGCTTGGCTGGAGTAACCACCTTTTGACCCCAAGAGGAGCCCGATCCCGCTCCCTTCTCGGAATCATTTACTAGTTCCTTGACACCCCATCCACCTTCATTCCCAGTGACCATCTTTTCACCTCAAGAACCGGACCACAAACCCTTTTCGGTTTCTTTTTCAGGTTTCTTTAAACCCCACACAGCCTCAGTTGCTGTTCTTTTCGTACCCCACCCAGATTTATTCTTTTGACCTCAAGAACCTAAAAAAAACAATTTTTTTAGTAACTGAGATAGCATATGGAAACTCATGAAAGATTCTATCTATTATATACACATAACACATACACAGTTACATAGGAAATACTTATTTAACTATTAGAGTTTCGATCAAAGATATGACCATTTGACCAATACTAAAAAATAGCCACTTTCAACCCATACCCACATTAACCCTTAAATAAAGAGCTGTTTGGCTACAGGCTACAACAGAAGATGAATATAGAAGCATAGGATATGTAATCGAATCAACAAACAGGTCGAAGGATAATAGAATTCCTTCTTTTTTACATGTGTAGCAGTGAACAACGGTAGAGAATGATGCAAAGTCTTATTTTCTACGTGAAGTAAGAGCCTTTATGCCATAATTTATTTATTCTCGGATTCAGATTACATTAAGTTCTTAATTCCTAGTGCAATTGTCTATTTTATAACTATATTCTAACAATAATAATAGCGAAATCTTAATAGAACGACCAATGCGGCGCTATAAATTTTGCTTAGACCTTGGCAAGTCTGTAACAGTTTGACTCATCAATCATGTTTTATGTTTTTTTAGAGAAGGCAAAAATTAAAAAATAATATTTCGAGCTCGCGAGCTTTCACTTAAATTAACCAAATTTATTTGTTTGACCCGTAAGAAGAAAATAGCATACCCATTTAATCATAAAATGGGCGTTCACTGAAGGTTTGGAGCACAACATTTTAAAGGGCAAATTTGGTAGCAAAAATACTAAATGGCTCACTTTTTAGACATAGATAATATATGGGACACACATACGTAGAAAGTTTACCTGCATTGATCTCATTCGTTGGTTTCTTCACGCGTGTATCAAGTTCTATATCGACAATGAATGTTTGAACAAACTCAAACCCATATGCAAGCATGGCCTAAAAACAATTTCAAAGAAAGAAATGTCACAAACTGACAACCAATTTTAGAGTCTCAGCTTCACAGTTGAGTTAGCGAATCGGGCTAGCTGAGAGCGTTCGAGAAGCCGTGTAGCTGGGATTTACCTTCCTACTTTGTTTCGGCATCCAAATCCCTTTCCCTTTTTTGGTATCTTATTTCCTGGCACAACTTTAGCAAATGGCTGCACCTCAAGTGACTCGCCATCCTTTTATAACACATCATTTCATAGAAGTTCATTGAGATCTTCTTTTTATAAAGCAAATCAACTTCGATTCTTGAATAATCCACATCACTTCTGCTTCTATTGTAACAAAAGATTCCCCTTTTATGTGGAAAAGGCCCGTATCAATAATTATGATTTTACGTATGGACAATTCCTCAATATCTTGTTCATTCGCAACAAAATATTTTCTTTGTGCGTCGGTAAAAAAAAACATGCTTTTTGGGGGAGAGATACTATTTCAGCAATCGAGTCACAGGTATCTAACATATTAATACCTAAGGCTTTTCCACAAAGTGGTGACGAAACGTATAACTTGTACAAATCTTTCCATTTTCCAAGTCGATCCAATCCACTCGTTCGCAGAGCTATTTACTCGATCGCCGACATTTCTGGAACACCTCTAACAGAGGGACAAATAGTCAATTTTGAAAGAACTTATTGTCAACCTCTTTCAGATATGAATCTATCTGATTCAGAAGGGAAGAACTTGTATCAGTATCTCAATTTCAATTCAAACATGGGTTTGATTCACACTCCATGTTCTGAAAAATATTTACCATCCGAAAAGAGGAAAAAACGGAGTCTTTGTCTAAAGAAATGCGTTGAGAAAGGGCAGATGTATAGAACTTTTCAACGAGAACGAGATAGTGCTTATTCAACTCTCTCAAA
>BQNB010105024.1:15000-21141 GCA_026074375.1 Tanacetum coccineum
ATGACCCTAAAATAGTGCCAAAGCTGTGGAATCCTATATCACTTTGTACGTGAAATGGCTTTCTTTTAGGACACTGGATATATCGTGCTATGACGCTTGCAAGCACTATAAGAAGTGCACGTCTTTCGAATAGGAATTCCATTATCCTGAAAGATTCCTGGGCTTTCGGGCTTACGGTGAGGACCATTGTTTGAGATGGAACGTCCTGCTTCGTCAGAGGTCTATACATACACTTAGTTTTAGAGAAACACTAGCTAGCAACTGACACACCAAAGTAGGAAATATAACGAAAATCACAAATTTAAATACTCGTACATGACCTATGTTTCAGGTCAAGTTTGCGATTAACGTAATGCTGCCATATCAAATCACTAAAATTGCCATATCCGAGTGTAAAAAGGCGTGATCGATTATATCCATCGATATTCGCTCGAATGACTCGGTATGGCCCGCAGGTAACACCAGCTGTGCACAATACGGACAATCCGTGGAAAGTAAACCCAGCTAATAAAGACAGTCTGCATTATTCAGTTCTACATTTTATGACGATATTATTATCATATCATATTCCATACTAATAACAGAGTTAAATTAGTCTTAGTTAGTGATCACACAAAAGACATTTATGATCACAGCCATGTGTGATTGTAGAACACAGTAACAAACCAATACCATTGTAACAAAAGTACTTACTTTGCAACGGTGAGTCTTTTTAGTTAGCCTAAATTCTCTTAAAAAACTGAGCTCAGTATAATACATTTTCATTAAAAAAAAATAGAGTTCCGTTTTGAGATGGCAATTCCCAGTATGATCAATCATGTTCAACAAACAACTACAAAATAAAAAGGACAAATAACAATGATCGTCTTCAAAACTAAAATAATCCCACAAAGCAAAACGAGTGGGATGTAAGATACAAAAGATAATTGAAGAACATTATTTTGCTAATCTTTAGAGGAACTAAAGGAAAAATGGATTTAAAGAACAATAGAATAAATTGACCAAAATACAAGACAAATTTCAAATAATATGAGAAAAGTGTCATACCAATTAAACCAAACCAAATGTCGAAGAAGAAAAAGCAACATTATCCCATGAGAGAAGATATGAATCCGCCACATGTTCCTCGAGCTGCAAAAGTTGATGGTATAGTACAATAAGCAACAGAACCCTGATTTCAACAAATTAGAAAAATTTTTTAAGAAAAGTAAAACTATAATAAAGTCTAATACGAACCATTATCCAACATCTTTGTAATGAGATGCACTGCTAAGTGGCTGCAAGCTATGGTAAGAAAAAGTGGCTTTAGTTTTAGATAAACAGCACCTTTATCTTTTCTTGTCCGTCATTGAATTAAGAACTATACAATTATCACGTTGCAAGTCTAAAGCAGAAAGAAGGTTATATTAGTACATGTTTGCACCACAAGTCAGCTAAAACGTCAAAAAAACTACTTTGACACCACATATTAATTGAATGGCAAATATTCATGTACTTGGCAACCCACTAAACTCGTAGCAAGCACACCAAAGGGGGCTATTCACGGGGCGGTAACAGTGGATGTCAGGATTGTAGCGGCCAAAGAAACGAAAGGACGCCGGGGCATTTCATGAAATTTTGACCGTTGTGACAGTCCAATCTGTATAGGACAAGCGCGGTGTTCACACCTCTCACCAACTCCTAAAATAACATATTACACAACAACTAAACATTAAAAAGGAACAATCACATAAACTTAATTAAAAAAAAGTCTCCCCGAGAATTCTCGGCACAATAGCGCCAGCGAATGCTCGTCAACATACAATACTGTATACTGAGGATCTATCTTCCTTATCTCCAATATATACATTGCGTCGACTCCCGCAATTTGAATCATGCTCATCTTTCTCCTCCCACACATATCGCGAGTGCCCACAGTAACGATTTGCCTGTTAGGTTAGACAATTAGAGTCCATAGGATAGCCAGTACAAATTCTGTCTTCAGGTACGCTCTTTTTCTTGCGTTAAATCTAGTATCACTCTATTACTGGAAAAACTGATTGACTCAAACATATATGAATTCATTAACGCAGGAATCATGTGGATATCAGTCAAAGTGCATTGTTATAGATAGCAGATTGCCAATTGGACGTGTCATGATAGTTTGCAGATGTAATCAGATTCCTAAATCTTGTAGCCATCAAAAAACATATCCAGTATATTCTATGTTCACTAGTACAGCATGTCGTGACACACATTCCTGTATCAGCGTTATGTCTTAACTTCTCGTCCACGAAACAGGATAGATTTTTGATCGTATTCAACGACTCAATTAATTATATCTTCCTACTCGTCCGGTGGTCTCCACTAGATTCACAGGAAGGCTGACTTTCCAGCTGCATAACGTAACTACATGATAGTCGTACAGGTCTGGCACACTCTGATAACTTCAAAACTGGCACTTAAAGAGAACAATGAGACTTAATATATTCCGGATTAACAATACAGTGCATAGCTATATAGTCTGCTTTTCTCAAAGTGCATTTTTCGATGTTAAACTATGTCAGATTTTTGGCGCAAAAAAGAAAAGGGGTCTGAAACGTATGATCTTGGACGATGGTTTCTGCTGCCTCTAACTTTTTCATATTTTTGATATACAAATAAAATCCATAATAAGGAAACACGTATATTGCCTATTTTGAGTGGAGTCTGATGGATCTCTACTACTCCAGTAAAACCACTGATTTCAAATTCAAGTGAACGGACCCAAAGTATCGAATAGAACATACCGCTGAGATTTACATCAACTCCTATCTTCCTATATAAGTATTACAAGCAAAATTAAAAACCTACCCAAACAATTAAATAAACAGTTGATCAACTACCTCCAAAACCACTTCCGCTATAACTTTGTTCACAATTAAAATGACTAAATAATAGAATCAATGGCCATTATTTCACGAAAATTAATAAGTGGTGAACCTTTGAGCATTTTAAGGTGTGAGACACTTTTTATATTGATCTATAAACAGCCTGACGCACCGATGGCTGCCTAATAAGACCTCAAGTTCTTTCATCAACATTCGAACATATAACTCTCTTTATGAATTAAGTTCATACGCCCAAGTTCACTTTCTTCGACTACATTGCTTCCGTGCTAATTCGAGTCATGTTCCACTTTTATAAAAAAGACTTCGAACGTTATATAAGCATCATGTTGCACAACCTGAATCAGAAGCTACGGCTCAAATTTTTACCATAGATCCCCATTACAGGATATACTTTGTCCATATTTTAACCCTCCGATCCACAAAGTATGCTACGGCCGAAATAGCGAGAAGGCAGTCCGGCCCCAAGATTGTTCAAGGAATAGTGTCGTTGAGTTCTCAACCCATTTGCACTAAGTGACATGTAAGTCAGGACCTATACATAATTTATTCTCAAAGATGTGGTGGCATGTGGAATAACACTGATATAACACCATCAGTTTTGACGAGTAGACAGCGAATATTGAGTTATTCACATACTTGATCGCACCCTCAACCTAACAGCTTGGGATTAGCATCTCGAATTTTTCATTACTGTACCTACAACGTCTCATATATTAATTCTTGTTAATGACATCCGAACAGACAAAAATATAGTATAGGGATATGCGTGTGGAAGTCAGCGTCCAGTATCGAGCCTGATTAAACTAAAAAATGAAGCCCAAAGTCTATCACACAAACAAAATTTAACACACTATACCCTCATGCCAAGGGGAGTTTTAAAAGATGTGCGGACTAACGTATTTCCGGAAATGTATTGCATATCATTCTGCAACTATGAAATGCAATAACATCCAGATTGCACACATTTGGCTACCCCTAGGTTACAACCCTGTATAAAATCAACAAACGACACCCAGAAAAAATGGTAAAATCAGCTATCGAGTCAACAAATGAACAAAGTTACAAAACAAATTTAAAACTATACCTGCCAAGGGAGTTTGAAAATGACACTTTCGGGAATGTTTGCAATCTCTGCAACATGAATGCCAAAACTCTGATGACACACCCCTGGTTCAACCTGTATAATCAACAACACACAGAAAAATGGTGAAATCAGCTATCGATGGATACCAGTAAAGATTTAACTGTGAAACAAATACAGAGTATCCGTTTATGGTATTGTATTACTAAAAAATAGAAAATCCTTGATAAGTATTGATAGCTTTCGGCTCAAAGAGTCTATGTGTGTACTGACATGATAATTTGCTATAGCAAAAGTTTGGCCAGCATTCTCGTGAGCTAATGTCGTCATCTCATTAAAGTGAGTAGCAAACAAAGAAGGTGCTTATGCTCTACATCTCTTTGAACCGATTTGACAAATGACCGAGCTTTATTGATTCCATATCCACTGGTCCAGTTTAGTGTTATCTAAAAAATATAGCAACGTCCATCCGCTCATGGGTATATTTGCTAAATTGCTTCAAAACAGAGTCGTTTTGTATACCAAAAAAGTAAGATACCTAACTTACCCCGTCATTGCTCATCATCAAGAATTACCTTCTATAAATCTTTCCTCAAGACATGATTTAGACCGTCAAGAATTACCTTCTGTATATCTCTCTTTTTAAAAACCTGAAGTTAAGCAAATGACATTACTAACAAAGAATTAGTTTGCATACATATGAACTAAAGCATCTTATATTCTGAAACTTTTTTAGCCGTTGCATGCATCATTTGTTTCTCTTTATTAGCCAACGGTTGCTGAAATTGCTCCTCCTCGTGTTTCACCTAATACATTAGCTGACTCTACTCAGCGAAAGGAAGAAAAAAATGTGTTGTCAACAAACCTTATCATTTGCTTTTTCCATATGAGTTTAGTCCTAAAATCCTAATTTAATCATCAAGCTACCAACTTTACTTTCTCAAACAATACCTTTTATACATTACATCAAACACGTGGAAGGCATCTCTAAAATAAGCTATTAATATGATTTTTTATGGTATTGTCTTGTAAACAGGTAAATTGTTTTCAAACTTGCATAAAATGGGACCATAACTAATGAACTGGTATATTTTTGAAAATATAAAATTTAGCTATAATTACATATATGTTTGAAAAGATATGCAATTTTTGTTACAGAAACTTATGGATTTGATTTTTTTTGTAATTACAGAAGATTCAAATATGGTTACTTAAATCGGTTTCAAAAGGTAAGCATCGATAATCATCATCAAAGGATCAAATTGTAATTTATATCATATCATCATAAAACATGAATCTGTAGACTAAATATAAACATAAATACCTTTAACAGAGACTAAATTATCATCATCATAAAAATATAAACTATAATTGATATCATATCACATACATACATACATGTAATCGAAAATTACCTTGAGTTCATTTGAGTATATGATAACACACTGAATAAACTTTCATAAATGGATTGAACATTAAAGAGCACCTGTAACAATCTTTCCTTGACCGTATTGAAGAACACCGATTAGATTGATTTACCAATTGATTGTTTTTGTTTTCAATTCCATCACACTGGTTCGATTTAAAAGGTTGGAGATTTTTATAAGTCTAGGTTTTTTTAATTCTTCAACTAAATTAGAGAATAAGATGATTGTGTGAACAGTTGCTTGATGATGTTCTGATTTAACGTACTTGATTTTGAATCGGTTGACTTGTGTTTAAGGATTTGATTTTGTGAGATCTCCTAATTGTGTATAGGTTATAGGTTGCAATAGAAATCGGAATCTGTTTTAAGGTTTTATATTTTTGTTGATTTGAATATTTGTATCATTATCAAGGGGATATGTGTTTCACGCGTTTATGTCAAGTATTTTAGGATGTGGTGGTTTTGATATTTTAGGATGGGGGGTTTTGATATGAGTATTGCGTTTATAGCATTACATATTTGGTTGGCATTTTCTATCACAACTTCTGGCTTGGTCTAGTGGTTGGGTTTTGACTAGGCGGTTTGACTCTCATTTTTATATATAAATAAATATAAACATATATAAATATATTACAAGGATCAGGACCCACAAAATCAAAGAAACCAGAAGTAGTATAGAGTGCCTCCGGGTCGTTATGTCCCAACGAGGCTAGAATGGAAAATCGAATGACGAATTGATAATTGATGTTTGAATATGACAAGGA
>BQNB010105025.1:0-23693 GCA_026074375.1 Tanacetum coccineum
TTTTCTAAGGTTGTTTATATCATATATAACTCAGATAAATTGTTGGAAAATTTTTGGAAAGATTCAAAATATTTATTTGGGATTTATCTTGGTTTGCCGATTTTCGAATAAAAGGGAAAAAGGAAAGAAAAGGGTTAAAACAAATTAGGGTTAGGGTTTGCTAATTTTTCCAGGTGTATTTAATGCTAATGAGTGAGTAATAATTATGTTTGTGATTGGGAAAAATTAAATTAGGGTTTGGTTGATTTAATGAGTTATCCGATTTGGATTTTAAAGTATAAGGGGGTGATTTGTAATTTCTGAAACTATGAGGTCTATTTTAAACATGTTATTATACTTATTATATTCTGTATAAAATAAGTTGGGGGGTATAAAATGTCATATTGATATTATTTTGGATTAAAATGGTTAATTACATATAATAAGTAATTAGAAATTAATTAATTAAAATAGAGGGACTGAAATTGTAAATTCTGAAAAGTGGAAGGTTTGGTTAGTATTTAATGTATAAAGTATGAATTTGTCATATTTGAATCTATAAGGACTTGTTTTGTAATTATGGATAATTAAAGATATTGTTTAAATAATTAATAAACAAAAAGGACTAAATATGTAAATTATGTAAAATTAAGGGTTTGACTTGTAAATACAGAAAATGGAAGGTATAATCTGAATAAAATGTGAAACTTTGATATTTACCCTTTTAACCTTGAAAATTGTTGATTTTGCATATTAAACCCTAAAATATGGAAAGTTGTCATATTTAACCCTAAACTTGTAAGGTTGACATATTAAGTCCCTAAGCTATTCAAAATACTTAATAGAATCTCAAATGATGAATATTACTAATTTTGGAAAGTTACTAAAAATGGAAAGTTACTAAAAATGGAAAGTTACTAAAAATGGAAAGTTTCTAAAAATAGAAAGTATAACTTAAATGAATGGTTTGTAATTCGAATTCATCATTTCTTTAGGTTCGGTCAAGAGGGAGTGATTTTGATATTCCTGTGGTGTTTTCTTTGGTTATTGCTTTGCTTCGGAATAAGGTACAGATATTCTGACCTTATCGTTAAGGTTTCTCATGACATATTCCTCTCTATCTTTGATTACTTATGTGATTTGCTACATTTGCTCTGAGCCTTTTATTTTGGTTCTCTTATATGATCTGTCATTATGTTCTATTTGAACCCTGCTATGCTACCTTTGATATTTGAACCTTTGACATTGAACCTTTGCTATGATCCCTTTGAAATGAACTTTGATATGACTTTGCTTTGAACCCTTCAGTTTGAGAACCAAGCCACTATTTGTTTCCTAGCCATGAAGGTAACATGGCCGTGTCATTGATGCACCTTTGGCATGACTCATGTGTGAGTGAGTGATTTCTCACGCCGTCCCCCATTTGATATTATATGCGCATTATGAAGATTATTATTTGTTTAAGGGGCGTATGGATGCATCCTAGATTTGTTTTGTATTCGATGGATTATGACATTATGATTTGGATATTTGGTGACTGATGTTTGGGTGCAATCCACGTCTTTCACATTTGGAGCTCGCTACTCCATGGTTACTATGATATGATTTGTTTGGGCTTGGTAATTGGACTTGATTTGATCTCTGATTTCATCTTACCTTACACTATGATTTGATCTTCTGATTTGTCTTACCTTACATTTGTATCCCTTTGATCATGTCTTGTGATATCCTTTGTACCTTGTATCGTATCCTTTGATTTCCGTTATCTTTTGCATTCGATTATATATATCTGTTCACTGGGCTTTGTAAGCTCAGCCGCACTTTCTTTTCCTGCGGCAGGTATCTAAGCTAGGAGCTGGGGTTGCTTTCAGGCTATGAGTGCTGAGTGTGGACTTACCCTAGAGATCTTAGTTTTGATATATGAATTGTTTCTTTTCAAGACATTTGTTATTTCGTTTGGATATGTCTATCTTTGAGAACTTATGTACCTTAAGTCGTGTTGACTTATTTCCTTTGGTTATTTATTAAGACTTCCGCTGTTTATGCTTGTGTTATGATTATGTATGCCTTTGATGTCACACCATATTTGTAATACTTCTACCCTTTTGGGTCGGGGCGTTACAATGCAAGCTGCTCACGATCGACAAAGAGTTACGCGGATCTAAAGCGTAAACCGATGGAATTTCAAGTTGGGGATAAAGTTATGCTTAAAGTTTCGCCTTGGAAAGGGGTCCCGTTTTGGCAAACGGGGGAAGTTGAACGCTAGGTATGTTGGACCATTCAAAGTGTTGAAAAAGGTTGGATCCGTTGCTTACAAGCTTGAGCTTCCTGAAGAGCTGAGCAGGGTTCATAATACATTTCATGTATCCAACCTGAAAAAGTGCTATGCCAACGAACCATTAGCCGTTCCGTTGGATGCACTATACTTTGATGACAAGCTTCAATTTGTCGAGGAGCCAGTAGAAATCATGGACCGTAAAGTTAAACGGTTGAAGCAAAGCCGTATTCCAATAATCAAGGTTTGATGGAACTCCAGGAGAGGTCTTGAGTTCACATGGGAACGCGAAGACCAATTCCGGAAGAAATATCCACACCTCTTCACAAAGACTGCACTGTCATCAAGTGCCGCGTCTTAAGCCTTAAGGACAAGGCTCACTTAACGAGGAGAGACTATAAGACCCCGTGTTTTAGGGTCATTTATGACATCAATAAATTCACTATGTATTTTTAGTATTGTACGCGTTTGCTTTTAAATCATAAAAGTTAAGTTAAATCGCGTAAGCTAAAAATGATCATTCAATGTAAACGGGCACCAAACAATTAAATGTTTACATCAAGCAAGTGTTAAGTAATTATTTTGAGTATAATTATTAACTTTTTTCATTTTATTTGTATTGGTTGAGTAAAGTGTTTACGTTTCGCGATACAATACGTTTAGGCATTCCCGGAATCACAAAAACTTTTCTACGCTTCAACAAATACCCATGATTATACCCAATACTCAAAAATTACAAAAATATATCATACATATACATACAAAACCGGATATGGGTGGATAGATACAAATAAATATCTACAAAACACACTTCCTTAGTTTCATGAGATGTTCTCAACTATTAGGGAACCAAGACTTCTTTTTCCTTACTTACTCTAATAGTGAATTGGACCAAGACCAAAAAGACTTCATGTTCACTCTTTGACTAGCTCATATCATACATATAGGATCATTCTAGTAGGAAGAAACACACAAGTCATTACTACTGAACAAAACCTACTCATATCCTCTTTTTCTATCTTTGAAGGCCACGGACAACCAAACACCCTTTTAAATATCATAGCTTGATTTTCCCAAGGACCATACAATGTTATTACTACATCATTCCTATGATAACCTAAGATGTTTTGAAGGGTTGGTTAAGCATTTGCAAGGTTTAAGCAAGTTATTGCAAGATTAGGGTTTTGTTTTGGATTAGGGTTTTATAATTGTGGAAGCTTGGGTTTTTCATCTAAACAAGTGTTTAGATCATATTTTCCATCATCCTACATCACATTAAGGTCATCTAAAACTCTTTATTTACTTACATTATCATTTTATGTGTATATAAGTTCTATGTAGTTAATCACCATTTAGGACACTTTTAAACATGTAAAATGGACTTGTACTTATAATCATGGTTTTGTATACTTTTAACTGTTATATAGTTTTAAATTCATGTAATGAAGGAAATATAAGTAGTGTATCATGTTGGTTTAAGTGTAAAAAGTTCATGTATAAACTAGTAAGTAAAAGTTACTTAGGAAAGTTTATGATTTAAGAGCATTGTCAAGGACTTGTTAACTTGGACATTTGGACAAATTATGGACTAATGGACATGATAATATGTATGACATATGAAATAAAGGTTTGTGGAAGACTTGTGGTATTTTATTAAGTTGAAAAGTATATAAAACAAGTGTATATAATGAATTATATAAAAGATGTAAAAGGGCTGTTTTGATTCGAATTCAAAACAGTGGGTTTAACATTTTTATAAAATAATACGTCTCATGACGATTCCAAAAAGGTAAGAAACTCGAAAACGGATTAATAACGAAAAAGATACGTAGTTTACGAGTTACACGTTAATTAAACGCGTTATAAAAGAGATTTTATAAGAAAAAGTTATAAAATACTTCTAATATATAAAGTTTATTATTTTTCACAGATAACACTTAATTTTATTATTCCAAAACAATTCGGATCATAATTTTTGGATCAATAACGAAGAAGTTATGAATTACGCGAGTTTATATACTTAAATGTATAAAAATACTTTCATAAAACTATTTTTATATAAAAGTTTATGTTCATATCAGATTATACATTTTGAAAAACATATTAATTATGATGAACTTATAATAAAAAGACCCATGCTCGAAAGAATCGCTAAAAACGGAAGAATATAAGAATAAAATAATGAATTTACGGGTTTTACGACAACTACAAACTTAAAAATTACTTTATACTGGCGTGAACAGTAAAAAGTACTGTTTACAAGCGGACATGGAAATACAAAAAATGTTAATAGATTTGATATTCGTCTTCAATACGAAAGTTGTGGACATAGATAGTAAGAAATCGGCTTAAAACGATAAGTTACGTCAATTTTTATCTAATGAAATATTTCTAAACGTTTTAACTTTATAAATACAAAATCACACGCGCAATTAGATGGTGATTGTAGCTATGTTGAAATCCTATGCTACTTGGCACTTGCCCTATCAATCACCCCCCCCGCCAGCAACCCGCGTGCTCCGATAAATATGTCTCAAAACGTCGCGCAAACGTGCTTTATTGTATGTTTGGTCTGTTTGTACCTGTATTGGATTCGCAGACGCTAATAGTCTGTTAGGCATTATTGCCGAGTTCGACTTTCTAGTTTATCTTTTAGCGCAGCTGAGATACCTTAAGGTTCGTAGTTCGGATATTAGCTTGAACAGATGGCGTCACTACAATGTCGCAATTATGAATCTGAAAGTCATAAGCACCACAATCATCGAGGCAAACTCAACTGGAATTATTGACATGCATTATTGTGCTTCTTACACGAGATTTTAATGGTAGTGCGTGGTAGGCACATGCTAAAAGTGTAGTGACAGTTTATAATCCACGCGACTTGGACCAACGTCGTGATGGACGATACGTGAATAGTTTCTTGACTTTATTGAGTTTACATGTTTTGCCCCTTAGCTAGCGCATAACCTTGATTCGCAGCCCAGTTATCCTATGTCTACTGTCGCAAGTAACTAGCTACTGGCGATTGTGATGCTAGTTCTCTACGCTGCAGATGATTGATGAATAGACATCGTATGTAGTGTGATTTTGTTCAGTCCTCGGACTGCACTTGGGTGCATCTTCAAGTATTAGCACTAGTGACTACACAGCCAACTGTCATATACTAGCTTACGCGAATCATTGTATGAGATGGTTGAACGGGTTGAGAACGCATCGCAACATGGGCAACTGTATGGCAATTTATAATTGAGCCTGAATTCTCATGTGCAATGTCCGCCAGACTCCTTAGTGGTTGTACCTTGAACAGTCCGTCCAACTCACCATGGAAAGACTTTGTACTGTGTAGATGTATGTGTGTCTGTGATATTGCGCGCCACAAAGGCCCTGAATTTACGTCGGCTATTTATAATGATGTTTGTAGATTGGGGCTAGGTGCATTATGCATAAGTACACCTCTTCGCTACATTGTCTTGTCTGTTCCATCTGGCAGTAATGATCGTATCACATCAACCAATGCAATTCCCCTGGGGAAATAAACTCTTATGCGACTGCACGCGCGAATGAGGACTAAGCAAACGTCGTCGCCGTCACACTCAACGTAAGCAGTCAGTGCTGCAGATATCATAATCATGGCCGCAAATCTATCATGCAGAGATTAACTGTGTCTAAAGCAATAAGATTTAACGTGCCGAGGCATGCTCTTTCCTGCTCTACTGCTCTTACTACCACAATCGGGAAGACGTAACGGTGCAATATTCTCGAAGTAATGCTTGGTGAACATACGACTTGGCAAGTCACGTCAGTCTTCAAAAATCCTGATCGGTTTAGGACTTATGAAGTTAAGACCTTTTTCCCTGATTAATCCAGAGTGTAACTTTAGTGCGTAGAGTGATCTTCCATGCGAGCCCTAAGATCGCAGAGTGGGAAATTTCAATCTGGCGATATACTGCGATCTGATCTGGTCAGCTGTTTCCTTACGGCTATAGCATCTGTCCAGACACTCACTTCGATTGAATGGCGGCCTTCCGATCTCTGAAAGCGATGTGTTGTCAGAGCGAACGGTGAGCACACGAACTAGTCCGAGAAAGTGGCCTTGTGACTATAAGGATTCACCAGTTCCTCACCTTGGTGCTAGCTGCTGCAGAGAATCTGTGATTTCTCAAAAAGAGGAAGGATCGTTACGAATGTGCATGACTATCAGAAAAAACTGACACACAGCTGATAGGAAGCTTAGATCGTTATCATATCTCAATATACATAGTGCCTCAACGATTAGATGTGAATTCAGCACTACAACAGTTCGGCTAGTGCAATTAGATAGTTACTAATATAAGCTCTCAGAACTTACCGCACTTAACGTATCCGGTTTATCATCCAGGTTCAGCTACTAGGAAGATGGATATTTCCAATAGTAACGATGCCATCCTTCCTTGCCTCTTACTCGCGAGTAGTAGATACGACTACGAGTATACTCAAGTTGTGCTCTTAATTAAAGAGCAATTGCACACAAGTCTATTCTCCCACCAACGGAAATTATGGAATGTCTCGACTAGAGATACACACCGCGTGTCTGTGATGAGATCTTCATGATAACAGCGTGTGTCTGCGTAATGGGAGGGAGAAAGTGGGCGCATATGGTTTGTAATGTTTGTGGTCCTTTTCTGTTGTATGTGTCAACATGAGCCGCCACGATTAGTCCAGTCAGGTGTTTTGTGCAGGTCAGCGTTCGGGGTAGTATGTGTTTTGGAGTGATATCCGCGGTTTTCTCTTTTTGTGGGCATGTGTATCGTGTCAGTGTTGGTGTATCATTTAGAATGATATGCGCCTGAGATTTGTGTTGGATTAAAAGGATAATTAAATTTGTGAGTTCATATTATTTCATGAAGGTGATATGTGTCACGATGAGAGTTCACATTATTTTCCTGAGCTCATTTTGGGGGGGTGCAGAGGGGATGTGGGAAGAGAGAGAGGATATATGGATGGACGTTGTGTGTTTTATGCAGTAGGGTCTGTGGGACTTCGAGAAGGTGGGGTGGGTGAGGTGAGGATATTATCCTTTCATTGAGCAGGTTTTGCATATTGTGCTTGGTTAGAGTAATCGGGGGTGTGGAGGAGGGAGGGTGAAGAGTGGTTGGTAGCAGGATAATGGTGATACCATGAACTCATTTTTGGCATATCGAAGAAATTTCCGCTTCCTCCCTTCCACCGCAAACTTTTTTATCACTTTAATTTACCCCATCCCTTGGGTTGGTTGCGTGTTTCTAGACGATTCATTTTTGACAGGATTTCAAATTACGACGATCCATATGTTTAATAAAAATCAAACACACAATAGTATAGCATTAGCCGCTTCCATATGTCACCCTAAACCACTCAAGATCTTTGAGAGTTTTTCAATACGTTAAACATGACACTAGCTAATAGAGTTCGACATCCCAAGTCCAGACCACCACCCCAGCTCAACTACGCGACTCCACTCTGTGATAGTGGCTGAATCCCATCCCTCCCGTCAGACGCGACACCCTCCCCCCCTTACGCACCGTTCTGCGAATCCCCGCCCCGCCTCCTTTTCTTTTTTTTGGATTATCCTCCTTCCTTGCTACTTGAAAGCTGGTGATATAACTGGTCGCTGTCTATCTTAACTATTATACCATTTTCGGAGATTCGTTCCGTTGTTGTAGAGTTTTTAAGTAGTTTTAGTGGTTTCAAACAAAGCGTTGACCTTGGGAGTGGACGGGTGGTTATACGATGTGTTTCGTGAGATGGTATGTGTCATGCATTTCAGCTTATGTTCAGCAGTTCCTGTATGAGATGTGCGCCCATTCGAAAAAATAAAAATCATCTAACAAAAAAGGAACAAAAAACGACGATCCATCCTTCTTTTTCTTTTTGGAAAAAAAAGACAAAAAAAAAACAAGGCAAGGAGACTGGAGGGAGCTTGGAGCAGTGTGGAGCTCCCCAAGGTGTAGGGAACGGGCCGGGGGTCTTCTATAAAGCCTTTGTCGGATAGTTCTTTTCTTGCTATGACAATCTCTTTCATTTACGGAAGGGCCATTCGATACGGTGTGCGTGTTATAGGTGTTCTAGCATAGCACATAGGTATCAGATCGATTTGAAATTCCATTTGTCGAGTCGGACGGAAATAAGACCGGGAAATCTCAAGGGGAATAGATCAGGAAAATCTCAAACTATCGGTACGTCCTCAAGTCGCTTCTTTTCCGACTTGTCTTTTATCTCCTTTGTAGTAACGTTTGCCAAAAAGACTAGACATCCTTTTAGCATGTATTCTTGTGTTTTGGTGTACGAGATAATGTGCAGACGAGCCTCGTTTCCCTAGTTGCTTTCGTCACCTTGGTTGGTGTACGGATTAGAGTTTCATTTCCCCAGGGGATACGAACGATCTTCTCGGCACACACAATGATCGCTTGGTACTTTCACAACCAATCCTACCAAATTTATAGCGTCGAAACTTACCCAAGTTCTAGGACTATACAGTTATGTGGAATGGGGGTGGTTTAGGATGTTCATGTACAAACCTAAGGATGTGTTAAACTAAATATTCTTCCCGTCGGCTAGTTCAACGTCATAATAGTAATCTAATGCAGTTGGTGTGTGATATAATTTAGAGCCTAAACGCAGTAGCCAACAAAACTCCTATCTGGCACAGTAGTATCGAATAAGATAGAAGCATAGCGGTTATTTAGAAGGAACGTACCCATCACGACGTATGGAGTATGTGTCTAGTCTGGGGTTTGTCCCGCATGCCTACGCATACACTTCGCTGGGCATTGGAAATTTTCCGTTGAGTTGCCTCGATTGTTGTTGTTCTTTAGTTTTGGACATTCCCTCTTAAAATGTCCTTGGGATCACGGGATAAATAGTGTTGGCATAAGCAGGACTCCTGCAATCACGGGCCAAATGGCCAATTCGATTGCACTTGTGGCATTTGGGAGCACACGGACCATCGTGGTGATAATTGCACTTAGGGCATAGGGGTTTAGATCCCCCGTATAGCTTCTTCTCACCAGTCCCTGCAGCATAAGCCATGCCGGTGTTCTGCCTCTTGTTTTGTGGTTGTTGTTGTTGGTTATTATCTTGCTTTCTCTTGTTCTCTGTCTGACGCTCAGCAAAAGTACGGATTCTCTTATCCATCAGTTCGGTTGCTATTTCAGTTGCCTCTTGCATTGTCTTAGGCTTGGATGCTACTACACTTCCGTGGATCATGTCGGGCAAACCACCGACATATCTCTCAATCTTGTCAGATTCTTCAGGAAACATTCTAACACACAGCAATGCCAGTTCCTAAAAACGTTGGTTGTACCCTATCACATCGGTACCTTTCACTTTCAAATCCCACAGCTCGACTTCGAGCTTCTTAGGCTGTGTTCTCAACTCTTTTTTTAGGAAGTAATGTAAAGTAATGAAAGTAAGGTAAAGAAAGTGGTAGAAAAAAAATGGGCCTTTCACTTTCATCTCAATATTTGAGTGAAACATTTTAGGGGGAAAATACACTAACTTTCTTTACATTCCTCTTCCTTCCTCTTTCTTTCATTCTTTGAAAAAAAACTCAAGAACACAAATAATTTGTTTTCACTCAATTTCACTCCCTTTCATCTCAAAAGAAATCTTGAGAACAGAGTGTTAATCTTGGTCCTTGGGCAGTAATTGTCAGTCATTTTATTTTTCAGTTCAGTCTAGGTCATTGCATAAGCAATGTCATTACCAGCAGTCCTAACGTGGGAGTTCCACCACGTTAGAGCATTTCCCAGAAGAGTACAAGTGGAGAACTTGATTTGGTTTTCCACAGAACAGTTGCTTATGCGAAACACATTTTCCATTTTCTCAATCCATTAAGTTAATTCGACAACTCCTTTTGTGCCTTTGAAATTTAGAGGTTGACACTTCATGAAGTCTGGGTAAGTGCACTTACGAGTGGCTCGCTCATTTCTCCTAGCATCTATTCTTGAATTATGGCTGTCGACGCCATTCGTGTTTGCATCACGTGCTGCCAAAATGGCAGTAACGCCTTGGTCAATCATTGCCTGGAGTTGGGCATTAGTGACAGTGGTAGTGGTGGCGGTTGTTACGGCCAGTGTTGTTTTTGGGTTTAACCTCGTGGTCCTTCTCTTTGGTGCCATTTTCTTTAATCACAAGAAAATATAATACCTATTAGATTTTGTAAAATCGTAACCATGACATGACATATGCACAATAAGTAAAGTGAGATCACATCACACAGTGAAATATACAACTAAATTGTAATCAACAAAGATATAACCAAATCGACATTCATTCACAACAAATTCGATTATAGACATGACAAAATACCACCATTCCATATATAATTGGAAAACATACATGATTGGTTTAGATAAAAAATGATCACAACGATTAGGTTACAAGATAAAAGAATATATACAACCTAAAGCCATACTAGCCAGGAGTTACCCATAATACTTAGTAGGCTGTACAAAATAACTAGCCATGATCTAGGAACTGCTACCAGACTCCTCTGGTGCATCTGGCTATGTAGAACCTTTAGCTGGTCCCTGGTGCCTTTCAAACTCTATCATCTGAGTCTGAAGTCTCTTCAGTAGCTTCAGTGCCTCTATGAACTACTCCTGTCTCTTGCGGTCTGCCGCCAACATCTCTGTAATCGCCGCCTGTCTCCTGCGGTCTGCTGCCTATAGCTCTGTAATCACTGCCTGTTGTGCTACCACCTGAGTACGTAATGACATAACCTCCGCATGCGCAAGGTCACTCGCATCCATGGATCATCCCCAAGCCTCAAAACATCATTCTTCTTCTTGTTAATCAATAGAAATCCATTGAAGGATCATTTAGTTTAATAGTCTTGTTCTTCTTATAGGTTTTGTCTAATTTTCGCATTTGACAATTTAAGCTTTGTTTTAGCAAGAGTCTCTCTTGTGATTAGCTTGTGATTACATAGGTTAATCACCATCCTTAACAAGCAGTAAAGATCTATCTAGAGTGGGATCCAACAAGTGGTATCAGAGCTTGTTGAGAGTCTTTGGATAAAAAGAACACGTAGATCTAGACTTTTAGAACCTTAAACACATCTAAAAACATCCAATATCCCTACCGCAACCTTTTTAAGATGTCTGACCATGATGATGATGCTTCTGATATTAATAATGACAATACTCAACCACAACAATAGCATGTCATTCAACCTTAAATCATCACCACTGTCTCGAATAACAATGAAAAGTTTTTTTATTTGAAGAAGGATGAGTATGAGGTCTGGGCTATGAAGATGGAATAATGGATCACAAACAATGATATGAATATCTAGAAGGTGATTCAAAATGGCAACAACTTAAAAAGGACTGGAAGAGATCGTGATGGAAGGGTTATTATTCTTCCCCTAACGACTGCGGATGAACACATTGCTGTTAAGAGGGAATCAAAGGCAAGAACTACCTTGCTTCAGTCTATTCCTGATGATCATGTGGCTGATTTCCATTATATGGATGATGCAAGGGACATATGGAATGCAGTCAAAGCTAGGTTGGGTGGAAATGCCGAATCCAAAAAGATGAGAAAGTCCAGGCTAAAGCAAGAATTCTTAGAGTTTTCAGAATTTAGTGAATCGAGGGATCTGATCAAAGGGATTGACAGGATGCAGTAGATTCTTTCAGTCAGCCTTAACCAATCATGGCCAAGCCTGATGATGAAGACATCAATCTTAAGTTTCTCAGAGGTTTGCCTTCTTCGTTGTCACATGTATGGAATTTGACCTTAAAAACCAAAAGTGGGACTGAACTTCCTTCTTTTGATTATTTGTATACAAGTTGAAGGGGACTCTTGGAATAGATATCAAAGGATATTTTACTCTTCTCAAGTTCAATCTCTAAAGCCATTTCTGCATTTGTTAGTTACTACTAGTACTAGCAAAGATGTCATATGCAGAAAGCCAAGCTTTCTTCATTTCTAATACTTACTCTGCTCCATCAAGTTCTAAAGCTAGATCTTACAGTTCTGGTAATGTGCTTCAAGATGTTCTTTACTCTCTTGTAGCTGAAAGTGAACCAGAACAACAAGTTGCTTATGAAGATTTTGAGCAGATATACAAATTAGACTTAGAAGAGATGATATCAAATGGAAATGGCATATGTTGTCAGTCAGGGTGAATAATGTTCGAGAAATAAGTGGAAGGAAGATTAATGTTTGATAAGAAAGAAGTGCTAGGTTCAACAGAAAGCAGTTAGTGCTATATGTGCTTTGCAAAAGGGCACTTTGCAAGAGAATGCAGAGCAAAAGGGGGAAATGAACAGAGATATTCATCATTCAAGATTCAGGAACTTGGGAAAAAGGAAGCTGATACTAAAGCTTTAATAACAGTTGACACATTGGAGAATTGGAAAGAACATGAATCTGGGGATGATGAGGGTTTTGCTCCCAAAGAGTATGGAATGGTTGCTGGTTGTGGTGCTGCTTGTGAAGAAGGTGCTGCTGAAGTATATAGCTTGATCACTGGGAATGGTACTGATGCTGCTGCTGGAGAATTTGCTCTCATGGGCATGACCTCTGAGGTACGAAACTGTCCTTTTGGTTGTGCACATAAATTTAATAATCTTCAAAAATAGTATAATGATCTAAATGAACAATATAATGAGTACTATATACAGGTTCAGGCTTATAAAAACTCTCTTAAAACATTAGAAAAACAAAAGAGAGTTTATCAGCAAAATCAGTTAGGATATGAAGAAAAGATTAGAGTATTGTCTATTGAATTAGAAAATACAACTAATCTTCTAAAACATTCTGAAAGAATAAATGTTGAAGCAGAGATAGCAAAGAAAGATTTACAGACTAAACTGGATAATCATTTAGCAAAGACTGAAAAGTGGGCATTCTTTTCTAAAAACCTCTGTTAAGTTAATTGATAGTTCCATGTTTATTCGAACAAGTGGGTTGTTTAGGAATTAATGACTATATAAGGGAATATTGATTGTTAGGATGGGATGACTCTGCATTTAGTGTATTTACAACTAACTCTGAAGAAGTGGAAGGTAGACCTCTTTTCAGTAGGTTTGCCAAAGCTGATAGTATGAAAGTTTTGCCTCCACCTCTTTCTAAAGACTACACTCCTCTATCAGATCACATTGACTTAGATGAATCACAAATGTCTTATGGTACAAAGTCCTCAACCTCTGGTGACTCTAATTCTAAGTCTAATGACTTTGTCTCTTGTGATAAACACGTAATAGTCTTCACGAGGTCAACATAAATGACTTTGCCTCCAGTGATTCTAGTGTCTATCTTCAGAGCCAAGTCAAAGGGTTTCTATCCTATGCATTCAACTTAATGTATTCACATCTGAGAGTGAAGCTGAGATTGAGTCCAAAGTTGGGACACCTATCCAAGAACCTATATTGTTAAGGATTTACCTGTTTTTTGTAATAGTTGCTGATAAGAATGAAAACACTTCTAGGACTTTTGTATTAAGAATGGGTATTTTAATTAAAATGGCAAGTCATTTTAGGAATTAATCTTTGCATCAAAGTCATGTTGTGTAGGTAGTTATCTTCATTCATTATGGATTGTTAATTATTATGAGACACAATATGCTATGATTTTGATGGTGTGGGATTCCTCAAAGGGAATCCAATTTAGGGACAATGCTACTAGGGTCAAACTTTAGGGGGGGGGAAAACAAATCAATTTGTCCCACAAGCAGTACGTCTTAGGTCTGGCAAGGTTTCTATTCCTGCTGCTAGACCAAACCAGGTTCCTGCTAGTAGCCCAAAACCAGTTCCTACTGGTAGACCAAAACCAGTTTCTACTGGTAAGCAATATAGGCCTCCTCCAGTTCATGCTGGTAGAAGAAATTATTCTTCAGTTACTTCTGGTTTAGTGGCAAAAGTACTCGCTAAGACTTCGTGAACATTGCCTACACCTACAAGTTCCTATTTTCAGACCTCCACACCTTTTGGACCTCATGTTTTTTACAATCAAATGCAGTCTAATAGGGATGGATGGGCAACTATTGTTAAGCCCTCATCAGGTTGTTCTTGGAAGACATATAGAAATAAAGTATACGGGGTACCCAAGAACAATGGTGGATCTCACATATCAACATGGCCTAAATTTTTAGATCTACAAGGCAGAACCAAGTTAAGAATGGCTTGGGTCCCCCTTAGAAACTAATTGTTATTTTGTAAAATTTTGTACAGGTCAATCTCCATACATATGCTGGAGATGAAGGGATAGTAGATAGTGGTTGTTCTCGCAGTATGACTGGCAACAAGGAAAGATTGGATGACTTTCAATCTTTTAAAGTGGCCAAAGTCGACTTTTTGGAGATGGTGAAAGGGCGAATTAACTGGAACAAGGACATCAGGACTCCTAGTTGGATTTTGAAATGTATACTTTGGAGGAACTTCAATAATTCAACTTGTTCTTAGTCTCTCAGATTTGTGACAAGATGAATAGAGTTCTCTTCACAGACACTGATTGTCTTGTCCTCTCTAACGATTTCAAACTCCCAGATGAAAGCATGGTGTTACTCAGAGTTCCAAGGAAGCACAATCTGTATACTTTTAACTTGAATAATCTTGCTCCCAAAGAAAATCTGGCTTGTTTGATGGCCAAAGCTTCTTCTGATGAAGCTGTAAAGTGGCATAGAAGGATGGGTCATGTGAACTATAAAAATATGAATAAGTTGGTAAAAGATAACCTTGTCAGAGGTCTTCCCCCAAAGCTTTTCAAAAATGACCATACTTATGTTGCATGTTGCAAAGGCAAGCAACACAAAGCTACCTATAAGGCCATTACAGCTGTAAGCTCCATTTCTGAGCCTTTGAAATCTGCATCAATGGAACTCTTGGTCCTACATCATTCGAAGGCATTAGATCACAAATTTACTGCCTTGTGATCACTGATGACTATAGCAGGTTTTGTTGGGTTTTCTTTCTAGAGACTAAGGATGAGACATATCCAATCCTTAAGGACTTTATTTCCCTTGTAGAAAACCAGCTGAATAAAAAGGTAAAAGCTATTAGATGTGATAATGGTACAGAGTTTAAGAATGCAAATTTAATTGAACTTTGTGGGGAAAAAGGGATAAAGAGGGATTACAGTAATGCTAGAACCCCTCAGCAAAATGGAGTTGCTGAGAGGAAAAATAGAACCCTCATAGAGGCAACTAGAACTATGTTGGCTGACTCTAAGTTAGCTACTATGTTTTGGACTGAAGCAGTACGTACTGCTTGTTATGTCCTAAATAGAGTCTTGATAACAAACCCTCACAATAAGACACCTTATGCTTTGTTGACTGGGAAGACTCCTTCCATCAGTCATTTTAAACCCTTTGGGTGTCATGTGACCATTTTAAATACCAATGAATCATTTTGGGTTAATATGAAGGGAGGATGATGAAAGGTAATCTTGTTGGATACCCGGCAAGTAATAGAGCTTACAGGGTATATAACATGGCTAACAAGAGGGTTAAAGAAACAAAGCTAATCAGTCTGCAGGTACACAAGATGTTTCTTCTAACCCTGCAGGTTTCCAGGATGATGATTCAGATTCTAACAGTGATGAGCAAGTTATTCTAGTCCCTTCTTATCCTTCCAACAACATTCCCGGAGCTGAGACTAAAGATACATCTGATGCTCACAGTAATGATGTACTATTTGATTCTGCTGGAGAAATTTTTCAACAGGAGCTTGCAAGGCTGAAAGGTCAGGAACAAAGAGCCACCTCTGATGCTGAGAGATTTGGATTAGGGTTTGCAAAAGATGCTAAGGAACTTCAAAAGAGAGCAAGTGCAAAAAAGTTCCTACTGGTCGCATACTAGTTCCTACTGGTAGGATCCCAGTTCCTGCTTGTGATACAATGGTTTCTCCTAGTGATGTTTCAGTTCCTACTGGTGGTGTTCCAGTTCCTTCTGGTAGTTCCAAACCGACTCATTCCTTGATGCTAATCCTACAACTCGATTCTCCAGTCCATCAGACCTTGGAAATAATGCACCCTCACCTGGTATTTTCTCTTCCATATCCTATGATGATGAGTTTGGTGCTGATCTTAAAACCAATTATAGATTAAATGTAGAAGTCAGTCCTGTGGCAACTAAGCAGATCAATATAGTACATCCTCATTCTCTAATTATTGGGGAACCAAATTCCTTTGTTCAAATAAGAAGTCAGGTTCACAAGAAAACTACTAGTGAAACTGCTTTTCTCAGTTATATTCAAGATCAACAAAGGAACAATCACACAGACTTTCAACATTGTCTGTTTGCTTGTTTTCTTTCTCAAGTTGAACAAGAAGTGTAGCTTCAGGCCTCTGAAGATCCAAGCTGGGTTGATGCTATGCAGAAAGAAATGCAACAGTTCAAGTTTCAAAATGTATGGATTCTTATTGATTTACCTGAAGGTAAATATGCTATTGGGACTAAGTGGATACTCAAAAACAAGAGAGATGCCAGGGGGATTGTTGTCAGAAACAAGGCTAGACTTGTAGCTCAAGGACACAAACAAGAGGAGGGTATTGATTATGATGAAGTCTTTGCACACAGTTGCAAGAATAGAGGCAAATCAGATTGTTTTTAGCATTTGAATCTTTACATGGGTTTATGGTTTATCAGATGGATTGTTAGAGTGCATTTCTTTATGGGAGCATGATGAGGAGTAATATGTCATCTCAACCTAAAGGATTTATGGATCCTCAATATCCCAAGAAGGTCTACAAGGTAGTCAAAGCTCTATATGGACTTCATCAAGCACCAAGAGCTTGGTATGCAACCCTTTCTACCTTTTTGCTAAAACATAGATACAAAAGAGGTACCATTGACAAGACTCTCTTTCTTAAGAAGCACAAAAGAGATATCATCCTGGTACAAGTTTATGTGGATGACATCATATTTGGATCTACAAAGAAGGCCTGGTGTGATGATTTTGAGGCCTTGATGAAGGGAAAATTTGAAATGAGTGCTATGGGAGAACTTATTTTCTTCCTAGGATTACAAGTTCAGCAAAGGCCTGATGGAATCTTTATTGGCCAAGACAAGTATGTGCAAGAGATCCTGAAGAAGTTTGATTTGGAGAGTGTCAGGACTGCCACTACACCCTATGAAGCTCCAAAGCCTAAGTCCAAGAATGAACCTGATAGTCCTGTAAATGTACATTTGTACAGATCCATGATAGGTTCACTAATGTACTTGACAGCTTCAAGGCCTGATATAATGTTTGCAGTCAGTGCTTGTTCAAGGAATCAAGTCACTCCTACTACTTCAAATTTGGAAGCAGTGAAGAAGATTTTCAAGTATCTTAAAGGCCAACCTAGGTTGGGCTTATGGTACCCTAGAGAGTCACCTTTTGTGCTTGAAGCTTATAGTGACAGTGATTATGCTGGGGCAAACAAGGATAGGAAATCCACAACTGGTGGATGTCAGTTTCTGGGTAGGAGGTTGATCTCATGGCAATGCAAGAAGCAAACAATTGTGGCTACCTCTTCCACTGAAGCTGAGTATGTTGCTGCTGCTAACTGTTGTGGTCAGGTACTCTGGATACAAAATCAGTTGTTAGATTATGGGTATAACTTTATGAATACCAAAATCTTTATTGATAACCAAAGTACCATTTGCATAGTTAAAAACCCAGTTTTTCACCAACGGACTAAGCACATAGAAATTAGGCATCATTTCATAAGAGATGCTAATGAAAAGAAACTTATTCAAGTGCTTAAAATACATACTGATGATAATGTGGCTGATTTGTTAACCAAGGCATTTGATGGACCTAGGTTTACTCATCTTGTGGTTAACATTGGGATGCTCAATCCATAGATACTATGATTGAGGGGAGGATTTGAGTCCAAGGGGAGGACTGTTGTTGTAAAATTTTCTAACAAGTTGGTTTTTAAATTTTTTTTACCACTTAGTTTTTCTTGCTACACTATGTTTCTCCTAGTAGTTGTATTTTTCTCCTGGTAGTTTTAACTTTTTCTACTGGTAGTTTTAGTTCCTCTTGCTTGTCTGTAATTAGTTCATTCTGATAGTTAATTTTCCTTTCCATTTTATTGTATATGTTTTGTGTGTATTGGCCTCACCTTTTGCAGACTAATGGTTCAAGAGGGTGGATTAGTGATTTTCTAGTGTTCTACATGGACCAGGTGGCCTTATTTTGATGAAAAAGAGTTCATACTGGTAGTTCAAGTGTTCCCTCTGGTGTTACCAGAGTTCCTACTGGTAGTTTCCATTTTTCCTACTGGTTGACCACTTCCTACTGGTAATGTTAATTTTCCTTCTGGTTGACTTTTCTTTGTGCTGGTTATGTCCGTTCGTGCTGGTAGATTAAATTGAGTTTTATCTTAATTAAAAGTTACCATTGAGATATTGTTGGCATTTAATTCGTCAAAGGGTTTCCTACTTAAATGGATAATTACTGTTTTCTCACATTTTAACAGTTACTTTTTCATTAAAACCCTAATTTCCAAACGGTCCAATAGACATTGAGATCATTCCTCTATATAAATTCAATTACCACTCTCTACCAGTATCAACTCTCATTGCGATCAACAACCAGCACAAAATCTCAACCCTATTTCAAAATCATCAATGGCTGCACTAAGATACAGGGACGAACACAACAAAGTGGGTTATTTGCAAAAACCCACTGGCAGTGATGATTATCATCAGATTCTTGACTTCTTGAGGGCTTCTCACATAAGGTATGCTCTCACAAATGACCCCATCATCTTTGACTCATTAGTCAAACAATTCTGGTCAACGGCTACACTCAGGTCTCCTGAGTTAGGTCCCCCAGCTATCCTAGCTACCATTGATGAGACTCCCTACACCATTACTGAGGACTCAGTAAGAAGTCAACTTCAATTAGCTGATGATGGTGGTATTGATGATTTACCCATTGCGGACATATATTCTGGAATGGATAACCTTGGGTATGTAACTGAAGGCAAGTTAACCTTTTACAAGAACAAGTTTTCACCTCAATGGAGGTTTTTGGTCCACACCATTCTTCACTGTCTTAGTACCAAGTCAGGTAGTTGGGATCAATTTGGTAGTTCACTTGCTATTGCTTTATTTGTCTATCTGATAGGAGAAAGTTTAACTGGTCTAGCTACATTTTTAAGGGGATGGTTAGTAACATAGGAAATGCTAAAAAGTTCTTAATGTATCCTAGATTTATTCAAACCATTTTGGGTATAGAAACTAGTGTTGCAAGACAATACCATGTGTTTAAGCTATCTAGTAAACTTTTTGCTAATATGAAGCTTAACTTTGATGGGAAACCTATGCAACTTTTAGCTGCTATGCTTCCCCAAGATCAAGAAGGTGAAGGTGCAGGGGTAGCTGCACAAGCTGTCCCACCACCCATACCTGAACCTATTCTTGAGCCTATGCCTGAACCTGATCAACCTCAAGATCAATTGTCTACACCCCCAAGACAACAAACTCCTCCTGCATCTCCACCATCTCCTCCAAGGTCTACTCAAGCTCCCCCTGCAGGTCACACTTTAGGAGGTGCAGAGGACCTTATTACACTAACTGTTGTGTCCTCTGTAGTTTCTACTCTTGTGCAGAAGGTAAATTCTTTAGAAACTGAGCTCAAGGCACACAAGAAGCTATTTAAGGATGTGGTGGGAAAGTTGGTCAAGAAAGTCAAAGCAATGGAGGTAAAACTCAAGACCAAGAAAAGGAAGGTGGTTATGAGTGATTCTGACCAAGAAGAAGGAGGAGAGCAAGCTGTGGATTTGGATGCTCTAATTGCATTGGCTAATGCAGCTGTGACTGTTGATTCCAATATTCCTCCTGGTGGTGCTTCTAATAATCCTGCTGCTAGTTCCCATATTCCTACTGATGTTCCTACTGAAAGAACTAAGAAGCAATTAGCAGATGAGAGGCTGAGTGAAATTGAAGCTGCAAGATTAGAAGCTCTTGAGAGGGAAAGATCTGAGAAAGAAAAAGCTGAAATTGCAAGACAGGATGCAATTTATGCAAAGCAGTTGGAACAAGAGGTAGAGATGTCTGCTTCTCAGAGGGAGACCAGACAAGCAAAGGTTCTTTCATCTGCAAAGCATTATTCTGATGCAGATTGGATTGACATCATGGCTCAAGTTCATGCCAATGCAGGCCTTTCTTCTGAGCTTCTGGGTGCAGATGTGAATGATGATAATTTTGCTGAGAGGATGGTTGCATTAATCAATCAAAGGAAGAGAGCATTTGCTGAACAAACGGCTAAAGAGAAGAGGGATAAACCAATGACACCTGCTCAACAAAGGGAATACATGAGAGTATTTGTCAAGAATCAGAGTACCACCATTTACTCTACTGGCTGGTCTATGAAATATGTGAAATCCTTGACTGATGAGCAACTCATAGCTGAGTTTGAGAAGATCAGGATGGCTGTGGCAGATCTTAAGTCTCAAGAACTCAGAAGGACTCTGAAAAGAGCTGGTGAAGCTCTGGAACCAGACACTTCAAAGAAGCAAAAGTCTACTGAAGCCCCCATTCCATCTGTGCCTGATGTTCCCCAACCACCAGTTGTTTCTTCACCCAAATCTTCTGGCACAAGGAGGAAGTCTCTTGGCAGGAGTCGTATAACTAAGCCCAAATCTATACTTACAGAATTGGATTTAGATGCAGATGATAAGACATTCATCAAGGTTGTTTCTGATGAGGACTCTGAAGATGAGGCTCCTATTCTTTGGTCTGCTTTTGCTGGTTGGGAGGTGATCTCTACTCCTCTGGGAGAAATTAATGCTCTTTATATGATGGATCAGTCTACCAAACATTTTACCACTCTAAGGGAGATCCTTCATATGGTGGATAGACAGGATCTATTGAAGTTATATGGATTGGTGGTCAAGTACTATGAAAACCATCCTGTTGCTGGTGCTGGATTGGTGTTATGGGGTGATCTTCAGGTGTTGATGGATTCTCAAGCAGGTGGTAAGGGTTCTTTGGTTTGGAATCATCAATCTCATTGGCAGATTCGAAGTTGGAGGCTGTATACTCTTTCCAATGTTCATGTCTTGGAAACTGTTTCTGGAGAGGTGTTGTACATGTTTGTAGATGTATCTTATCCTCTCTCAGTGAAGCTCATGGAAAGGATGCTAAAGCACAAGTTGGAGATTGACAAGGATGTTGTGGGCAATGACATGACTACTGCTGAGCAATTGATTCGGTTCATCAAGAATCAAATTGCTGCTGCCCAAGTTTCTCCTGTTTGATCATGGTACTCTGTAACTCTATTGTATATATTCTAACTTTTTGCTGTGTCCAAACTGTATTTTGATATATAACTCTATTTTGTGTAGTTTGTCTTAAATGGTTTTCACTTTTTGTTTTAGTAACAAGTGTTTTGATTGTTAAAGGATTTTGGCAAACCTAACTAGCTTTTGCAAACTTATAAATAAGTTTTAGTCTTTGGTGTGCAAAGGTTGTGTTTTTGCTTCAGGCACCACATGGTCTATAAGTAAACTATGTTTAGGGTTGGTGTGTTGTTAACACCACACAAACAAAATGGTGTTTCCATTCACCTTGTCTCACAGACAAAAAAGAGATCGTTCTCACCAATGAGGGTACGACTCTGGTATGACTCTCAAATCCTTTGATAGCTTTAATAGTTTGCTCAAAACTATAGGGTCTTTAACTCACCCATGCTTCATTTTCTGAGAGTTAAATGGTTATCAATTACCAGGCCTCTTAGGCTAGACTTAATTGAACTATGGTTTCAATTCCCAGGTCTTTTGGGCTAGAATGAATTGATGTAGCTGTAATGGTTCATTCTTGGACATAAGGTCACTCAACTGGCCAATGTTTGAAGTACCAATTAGTTGAGATGGTTTGCAATCCACCATGGGAGCAACCCTTTCTGGGTGCTCAAGATTGCTAGGCACACCAAGCAAAGGCTTATGTGGTAAAGGGCTATAAAATCCGTTTAATGGTGTGATTGATTTGCTCTAAAAAATCATTAGGGTATTCCAATTCACCAATGATTCATGTTCTAAGAGTTGGACTAGTTCCTAATTCACCAGGGTGAAGTCATGATTCCACCAAAGGATTAGCTAGCCCAAGAGTTAATGGCTACATGGTAAAGGCTTCATGAATCCATTACTTTTCTTAGATTCACCTCATCCCTGAGTTAACATACCTATGGGATGTGATGAGGAATAGTCAGTAACCCTAGAATTTGATCGTAACTAATTGTCATTGTTGCTGAGGTGGTTACGTATGAAGACTAATATGCTTGCCAAATATACATTCAGCTTGAAAGGTGCAGAAGTATATTCAAGTGATCTTATCAAGTTTAACCGATTAGTAGTTGCTGTCTTTATACACGATTTAAAAGATGTTGTTGTTCAATCCTCAAGAGTCCACTGAAAGATCTATCTAGAAACTTGAAGTTAACTACGTCAAATTCAAGTTTAGGGGAGGATTGTTAGGAATATTGTAATAGTTAGTTACTACTAGTAGGTATGTAGTTCCTACTGGTAGAGTATAAGTTCCTACTGGTAGGTATGTAGTTCCTACTGGTAAGGATAAATTTCTTTAGTTAGTGTTTGGCAGACAAATATGGTTCATTGCGTGGTTTCCCTCACAATTAGTTAGAGTCTAAAGTCAAATAGTTATTCCAGGATAAGATTTTAGTTAGTTAGAGATGAGGATATGCATGAGCTAAATAAGAAAGATATTCATGCATATCAATCTCACGCGTTTTTAGTAAATGCTGATTAAATGCTGATTAGGGTTTCTCCACTATAAAAAGAACCTACGGCTTAGGGAAACACATACATTCAGAAAAACGCATTTCTCCTTGTTAATTAATAGAAATCCATAGAAGGATCTTTTAGTTTTTTATTAGTCTTGTTCTTCTTATTAGTCGTGTCTATATTCCGCATAGACATTAGCTTTTCAAAGCAAGAGTCTCTCTTGTGATTAGCTTGTGATTACATAGGTTAATCACCATCCTTAACAAGCAGTAAAGATCTATCTAGAGTGGGATCCAATAAGTGGTATCAGAGCTTGTTGAGAGTCTCTCATAAGAAGAATATTCCTGGATTTAAGATCCTTATAAACCTCACGACTAAACACCTCTATATACCTTTAAAATGGCAGGATCTGACAATGATAGCGATGATGCTAGTGTTCATAGTGAACCCACCATTCCTCAACAACAACGAAACATTCAACCTCAAATCATTACCACTGTCTCAAACAATAATGCAAAGTTTCCTTATTTGAAGAAGGATGAGTATGAGGTCTGGGCTATGAAAATGGAATACTGGATCACAAACAATGATATGAATATCTGGAAGGTGATTCAAAATGGTAATAGCTTGAAAAGGACTGGAAGATATTGTGATAGAAGGGTCATTATACTTCCCTCAACGACTGCTGATGAACACATTGCTGTTCAGAGGGAATCAAAGGCAAGAACTACCTTGC
>BQNB010105026.1:0-23691 GCA_026074375.1 Tanacetum coccineum
CATGTTTAGTGTCTGCCTTTGTGCCCGCTTCCAAGAGGCTCCCAAAACCTCTCACCTTGAAGTGGTTAAACGTATCTTCTAATACATTAAAGGCACTACGCACTTAGGATTATAGTATCCTAAGGGACCGACATAGAAATAGTAGTATATGCCGACTCTGATCATGCGGGAGATTATGTGGATCGAAAGACCACTAGCGGTATATGTATATTCGTAGGATGTTGTTTGACATCTTGGTTCTCGAGGAAACAAACTGCTCTTGATATATCCACTACCGAAGCCGAATACGTAAGCGTCAGAAAGGCATGTCAACAAGCACTATGGATGAAACAAGCTCTTATCGACTACGATGTATGACTCGACGACGTCCCGATCATGTGCGACAATAAAGGCGTGATTGACCTTAGCAAAAACCCGGTGCAACATTCTCAAACCAAACACATCAAAATTCGTCACCACTTTCTTCATGATAATGTCCAGAAAAGACATATCTCAATCGAAAAAGTGCCATCCATCGACAACATTGCTGACATTCTTACCAAACCCCTTAAACGTGAATCGTTTAACTATCTACGTCTTGGTTAAGGAATGACGAAACACATTCCATAAATCACATTAGTCCGCTTCTCCTTCTTATGTCTCAATTCTAGTCCGTGTTCTACTCCGTGTCGTGATAACTTAAATACTTCATCCGAAGTACCTTAAGCATTTTTAATTCGCGAAATGAAAATTAAAATGTCACTCTTATTTGTAAAATTTTCGTCAAAAACTGAGTCTAAAACCCCTCACTGAGGGCGGCCCCCAATATATCTGGGACCGCCAGGTAATATGGGACGGCCATCAGCAAACATTAAATCTGAACACTTAATCAAAAAAATTCAAAACACAAAACAAACACCCCTTTTCATATCTGCAGCGACGAACACAAACCCATCACCCCAAAAACTCAAAATCAACCACTAAAACTATATTTGAAGATCAAATCAACACCTATAATCACTCACAACATCTTAAAGATCATCAATTGTAAGCCATTTCATCTATTTTCTTTCAATTTGAGTTTAGGGTTCATGATGAACACTAAAATTAAAATTGGGGATTTTTCATTTTTCTTTCAATATTTGTTGATCCCACGCATTGATCGATTCTTTACGTAGTAAAGCGTTTGTTACCTTGGAAGAATCCAAAATAACAAAGATTGAGACTTTGTATGTATACCAAAGTGTATGCGGAATCTACACTTTGATACTCTAGAGATGTTTGTTAATGGAACAGTAATAACCAAAACAAACAATGAACAATGAACAAACTGCTTCAATATTATTAGAATAATACGAGTACTCTTGTAGTACTGGGGTTACAAAAACCTTGAAGCAATTACAATTTTTCTCTCTAAGTATTTCTATCACTTGAAAAGTATGTATCTATTCTAAACATAGGATCTCCTTTTATAGAACACAAGGAGTCCTTTACAAAGATAACAACCTATCTTTTAGGATCAGTTACAATTCAAAAATAAACATCCCGAAACAATCTCCATGCATTTTATCTTCAGTTCAACATCTTTGACCATCAGCAGTACTAACTCTTTTCTACTAGCAGTATTAATTAACACTTGCAGTACTAACTTTGTACTGGCAGTACAAACTCCATTAGTACTGTTGGCAGTATTAAGTCTTGTGAAGATTTATTCCTAACAATGGTTTAGATCAACAGATGGAAAGAAAAAGAGACAAGAGTTTGTACCTTATGGATCGAATTTAGGTTCTATGGGTAGGAAGTGTAATGGATGAGGCCCATGCATCAAGGTACTTGGTACATCCAGGAGCGGATAAGACGTACTATAACCTTGGAGACATATATTGGTAGCTACGTGTAGGAAAGGATATAGCTACCTATGTTAGCAATTGTCGGATTTATTTAAGAGGTGAAGACTGCAATGTCAAAGACTTTTAGCTTGCTCCAACAGTCTGAGATACTTGAGTGAAAATGAGATAGAATCGCCATGGATTTTATCACTAAATTTCCAAGGTCAAAGTAGTGAGTATGATGTCATTTGGGTGATGGTTGATAGACAGACCAAGTTAGCTCATTTTCTAGCTATACAAGAAGATTTCAAGATGTGAAGTTGGCAAGGATTTATATTGATGACATAATAACAAGGAATGGAATTCTAGTAACGATCAACTCAGATTAAGATGGATGATTTACCTAGTGGTTTTGGAAGACGTTGCAGAAAGCGTTAGAGACACGATTAGATTTGAGTACTGCTTAGCATCCTCAAGCGGATGGACAAAGTGAACGTATGATTTAGACTTTGGAAGATATAATGAGGGCATATGTTATTAATTTTGGTGGCAGTTATCATTTAAGCCTTCGATGTGCTCCGTTTGAAGTTTTGTATGGAAGGAAATGCAGGTCGCCTATTCTATGGGCAGAGATTGGAGAGAGTAGTTTGATTGGACTCGAGTTAGTGCAAGAAACAACTAATAAGGTAGTGTTGGTAAAAGAAAAGCTCAAAGCGGTGAGAGATCATCAAAAGAGCTATGTTGATTTTAGGAGTAAGCCATTAGAGTTTGAGGTGGGATATCGTGTAATGTTAAAGGTGACGCCTTAGAAGGGCATAGTTCGATTGAAAAAAAAGGTAAGTTAGCATCGAGATATGTAGGACTGTTTGAGATCCTTGAAAGGATTGGCCTTATAGCTTATAGGTTAAGGTTACCTGAGGAGTTGAATAGCGTGCATGACACCTTTTATGTATCAAATCTGAAGAAGTGTCTGGCGAATGCTAATTTGCATGTGCCATTGAATGAAATCAAAATCGACAAGACTTTACGTTTTATTGAGGAACCTATAGAAATTATAGATCGTGAGGTTAAGAGTTTGAAACGTAGTAGAATACCAATTGTGAAAGCTCGTTGGAATTCAAAGCGTGGTCCTGAGTTTACTTGGGAACGCGAAGACTATATAAAGTATAAGTGTCCTCAGTTATTTGTTGATCGTGCTGTTGAACCAACTAGTTAAATCTCAGGACGAGATTTCCATAAAGAGGGGATACTGTGACAACCGTGATTTGAGCGGGTTAGTTTATACCTTTAGAAATGGCTAAGTGTCCATTTTGTAAGTTTCTTGCGTGCTATGTGTTCTATATGTATGTTGAAGTGGTTTACATATGTGCATGATGTCATTTTAAAGGTAAATGATTATCTTATTTTGTGTGCATATGAGTTTGGTGTTAAGAATTCCATTTGTTCACGTGTGGTGATAATGGAAATGAAAGACGTGTTGCATGCATTGCTACGTCAATTCTTGGTTTTTAAGAGTTAACCATTTATAAGAAGTGTAAGTTATTGGAAAGGAAGCATATGAGTGAAATATAGAAGTTTGTAGCAAACTTTCTAAAAATAGAAAGTAGTTTGGTGAAATGAAAGTTATATTTAGAAAGTTTAGTAAGTAGCGTTTAAGTAAAAAGGTTTAATCAAACTAGCTTAGATTTTTATAAAAACTTAAGGTAATGAAGTAAATTAGTTAATTAATAAATTAATAAAAATAATAATAATAATATATATTTATTAAGGGGGCCGGTTTTGGTTTAAAAGAAAAGAAAAAAAGTATTTTTTTATAATCACAATTTAGGTTAGACTAGGACTTGTTTAGGATATAGAGGAAACCCCAAACCTAAGTTTGGCCCATTCTGTTCCCCTCTTTCTTATGTGCGTACGAACTCAGCCCCCACAACCCTAAGGAAGACAAAAATTTTGATCAAGAAATCTATGTGTTAAATCGTGTTAATTCATGTAAGATCGTTAGGTATGTTCTCCTTCTTTGTGTATTCTTTCAATTCATGTAACATAATTTATGATGGATCTAGGATTTATATAAAATACAGAATATTAATGATATTTAATGATGCTAGAGTGATTAGGGCTTGATTAGGGTTATGTTCATGCAATTAGTTAGGTTAGATTTGCATTAAAACTTGATTTAGGGTTGAGCAGAATTTTAGGTCATGTTTAAAAACGTGTATTAATATGTTTCTTGAGTCTATGAATAAGCCAAAAGAGTCTACTTTCCATAAAATCTGGCCTTGAAGGCTTTTAAAGTCGAGAAGTTATTCAAATGTTGGTTACACTAAAAGTTGTCAAATCAGTAAATACGAGTCAGATTTAGGTCATGTTTGGGAAGGTGAAACCCTAACTTAAAATTGTAATTAAGCTTAGCCCTTCTACAGTAGTTAAGTTCCATATGTATATAAAAAACCACGGAAGGAGAGCTTCTAATTGTTTGTCTATGTATGGTATTTAGGGCCAAACATTTTAGTGTGTAATCAGATCCGAATTAGGACAGTTTTGAAGTTGGATTTTATTTAGGATAGTTTCTCAAGTAATTAGTTATTAGGAATCACGATGTAGTTAGTAAACTCATAAATGAACTTAGGTGATTTTTGGTATAATTTATTAAGGTCATCAAGTATGGTTTTTAAGTTGGTAAAGTGACACTAAAATTTTGTGTTTTCAGATAAAATATAGATCATTAGAATTATGAGTAAATGAAGTGGTTAAAGTTGGGCATGGTGTCGCGGTGACCCATGGGGTTAATTAAACACCTTATACATCCATCATACGATTGTTACATAGACTTAAGCATTTGGCTTAGTCACGTGTAACACGTGTATATTTTATTGTGTAGCTTTGTGTAAGATATTTGGAAGTTACTTGAGCCTCAGGTGAGTTTCATAGTCTCTCTTTTTATATTGCTTTTAAATTGGGATGGAAATGATGCAAATGGATTTGAAATGTTCTAATTACTGTGATTATGTGTCTTTATTCTGAAAGTGTATGGACTTTACTTGGCTATTGTATGTTACGTGCTAAATGCTTATGTGTAATGGATTGGGGGTAACATTCAAACCCATTTGTTATGATATTAGGATCGGGGGTAAAGTTCCTACCCATGTGAAGTGATGATTTTAATGGATCGAGGGTAACGTTCCTACCCAATTATTGATATTTTTTGGATCGAGGGATACGATTCGTTTCCATTATCGTTTTTTTTATGATGTGTAATTGAGATTATTGCTAAATGCTTATGTGTATTGGGATCGAGGGTAACGTTCCTACCCATTTGTTGTGATATTGGATCGGGGGTAACGTTCCTACCCATGTGAAGTGATGGTTTTAATGGATCGGGGGTAACGTTCCTACCCAAGTGTTGATACTTGTTGGATCGAGGGACACGTTCTGTTCCCATGCTCGTTATGGTTACATTTACATGTTAGCTTGTATGATAATACAGTAATTGTCCTGCCATGTTTGCATTAATCACATTAATTATTTATAAGCTTTGATTTTCGTGTCTTAAACCTATGACTCTCACCAACCTTTGTGTTAATATTTTAAGCATCATTTTTAGGTAATCATCTTGAGGATGTTGAATTTAGGAAGAGTGGCTAGTGAGACCGTAGGCTTGCATGCGAAGTCTCCTAGAGATTTTAATTATGTCATTGAGTGGTTTGATACTTGGATGTTTGTTTATTTTGTTTATACTTTTAGATTATGTTTCCTTATGGTATGACTTTGCTATCGTAATGCAAGACTCCTTTATCTTGTGTTGGGTATTGTTATGACACATAGTGTCCCATTTGAATATCCTTTTCCTTTAGTTCTCTCTATTATTGACACCATTGTGTTGTGATGATATCTATGATGTTACTCCTCGTGTTTCCACCTAGACGGGGTATGACAACTGTTGCAACCAGATCAGATAATTTTGTTGACTCTGCTAAAAATGTTATCAACACCAAATATATTGGCACTAAAAATATGATTACGACTGTTCTCCCATACATGAGGTCTTTCGCAGAATGTGCTCGGATAGTTTTAGTGAGTTCACGGCTAGGATGGCTTAATGGCTGGAAAAATGTAAGTCCTATATGATCTTTTCGTGAAGGACACAGGTAGAAATCATCATCTGATTTTTTTATACTTCCATACCAGAGGAATGCAGATGTTGCTTTAAAACAACAATTAGAAGATACTGAATCACTATCCGTCTCTCTAATCGACCAACTATGAATAAATTCTTAGAACTAGCCTACGACGGGAGTTGGGTGCACATCAAAAGAAAATAAAGAAAGCACGCAATGCACTGAAGCATTTGGGCATATAAAAAAAACCATAAAATTACCATCGAAACGCCTCCTGGAGGCTTTTAAGAACAATTGGTTAGTTTGATTTTCTTGGAAAGGTTAGAAGAGGAAGCTTGAGTGGAATTCATGGTGGGATGGTTTGAGGAAGATGAAGATGATAAGAATAGTGGGAAGGATGGCTTATTTAATTAGGAATCATAGGATTGAAGTGGCAAAGCATGAGAATTAAGAAGATAGATTTCAAAAGTGGTTTAGCAAAATGCAAGAAGTTTAGCTGTGCCTAGAGAAGAGAATAGTCAACTGCACAAAAAATCAAGTAGTCATAGTAAAATTTCAGTGAATTCTGATGGCGGTCTCATAATTACATGGCGGTCCCAGATATATTAGGGGGCCGCCCAGTATTTATGGGGGCCGTTTTTTGGAAGAGCAAAACTTTTTCAGTTTTTCAAATTTTTTAAAATATGTCTAGAAAAGGTTTCCTAAAGATGCCCTTTTGCAGTCAATCTTATTTTACCATGGATCATCTAATATCAAGCAATTAAATTTACAAAATTAATTATCCTAGATTTTATCAAGGACTTACATATAGTTATATGAACTAAGAATAATCATTGCAATAATAAAGGTAGCCATATTATATCATGGTTGCATGCATAATACATGACCAAGAAATGTATACATGAACTTAGAGTAAACCAAGATGATGTCAAATTAATAGAACAATAGCAATAAACCTAATATTACGTATGTCTTAGCATATTAGTAGGATGTAGAAATATCTCAAACATGTGTTGAAGTATCCGAATCATCGTTAGTGACTTCTTCGGAGGATATAGAGATGATTGCTTGAAGATGCTTAGGATGAACCCAGGGTTTCATGGATGGCCAATACATATATACTTTATTTTTGTAAGATGAGGATTGATTTTGGATGCAGGTGATCATACAACGAGTTTAGAATCATTCCAAATGCATTAGATAGTTTGGTTGAATTTTTACTATTTTCAAACTTATTTGGGTGTCAGAAAAATAGTCAAATAAGTTAAATGGAGTGCTTGTTAGAAAATGCAATACATCATGTGACATTATGATGCGGGAAGAAAATTGATATTTTTGAATGCCAAAGCATTTCTATGAATGATTTCATTCTAGAGAATCTTATATCATGACAAAGCTACTTCCTTTGAGATTTTGTTTGGAAAAATGGTTTGTCCAGTTGTTGTAATAGATTGAATAATTTCATTTGGTGTTGGAATGTGTGTTTGGTAAGGGGTGTTAGATTCTTGATTCATTTTTAAGGAATCAAGGGATGAATCTTCTGAGTAAGAACATTCACCTTCACATGGAATAGTAAGAATTAAAGCAAATGACTTGAGTGAGAATTTAAATGTTCTTTTTAATGCCCAAAATTTTAAAAAGATATTTTTATTCATTGTCCGCTAGCGTTTCTATTAGAATAGAAATTCAAGGAAAAATCTTGGGCAAAATCCTTACGTGAGTTCAACATATATTTTGTAGTTTGATAATTTGAAACCTGATTTGTAATATTATCCATATTTAAGTGAGATTCAGAATATACTATATGACCTTCCTGAATGTGAGTCTACACTCTAGGTTTTAATGAAGGGTTTAAGTAATAAGGAAGATATTTTCCTGTTGAGATTGTTGAACTTATGATTTAATGTGTAACCAGTAGTTCTTCTTCCAACTTCATTTCACCTAATTAAAAGAGTGCCAATTTTAGTAAGGTTTTCTCATTGAAATAGGTATCTAGTGTGTGCTTAATTGTCACAAATGTGATGTAACATATGTATATCTCGAGCCTAAAAATTAAAATCCAAGAGTTAATCCAAACACTCCTTAAATTGATTTTGCTCACCAAACAAGTTGAAAAATACATATTACTTATGTATCTCAACCCTTAGTATTCATTGAGATCATTATGCATGCCGTTTAAAAATAACTTTTAAGTTTGTATTAACAATGTGGTGGGAATCAGTAACTATAATTATATATTGTACGATGAACGTGAGTGATTTGAAAATAAAATTAGGGTTTTGGTTCGAAATCAATTTTTCGACAAACTCCAAATAGTTTGGGGTATGCAATACCAATGTCTAAAGGAATGCATATAGTTATACATTATATCCTAGAGTCCTAATGTAACTAATTAAAAGAAAAAACGAAAAAAATCCCCAATTAATTATTATTTTCATCAGAACCTAGACTCAAATTGTGAAAGAAAAGATGAAATGACTTAACAATTGATGATGTAAGATGATGTAAAGGAAATGATTGTATGTGTTGATTTTATCTTCAATTTAAGTTTTAATGGTTGATTTTGAGTTTTGGGTTGTTTTTGGTCGTGTTCGTCGCCGTAACAAGAGGAAGGGGGTGTTTATTTTTTAGTTTTGAAATTTTTTTTTTGACTAAGTATAAAATTTGATGTCGACTGTATAGCGTATTCCCATATTTCAATTTAGGGGCCAGCCCTAATTATGAAATATTTTTTTGACTTTAAATTTTGACAACGAATTACTAGAAGAGTTACTAATTATTTGTTTTTCTGCTAAATTAAAAATATCTAACTAGCTTCAGATGAAGCAGTTAAGTTGTCACGACGCGGAATGGAACCCGAACTAGAATTGAGACAGAAGAAAGAGAAGCGGACTAATATGATTTATGGAATGTGTTCCATCATTCCTAAACCAAGATGTAGATAGTTAAACGATTCACATTTAAGGGGTTTCGTAAGAATTTCAGTGACGTTGTCGACGGACGACACTTTTTTGATTGAGATATGTCATTTCTGGTTATTATCACGAAGAAAGTGGTGACGAATTTCGATATGTTTGGTTCGAGAATGTTGCATCGGGTTTTTGCTAAGGTCAATCGCGCCTTTATTGTCGCACATGATCGGGACGTCGTCGAGTCGAACGTCATAGTCGATAAGAGCTTGTTTCATCCATAGTGCTTGTTGACATGCCTTTCCGGCGCTTACGTATTCGGCTTCGTAGTGGATATAGCAAGAGCATTTGAGTTTCTTCTTTCGAGAACAAGATGCAAACAAATCCACGGACTCACAAATAACTGCTATTCCATTTTCGGACACATAAATCTCCCGCGAATATCAGAGTCAGCATATACTACTGTTTCTATGTCGGTCCATTTAGGATACCATAATCTTAAGGGCATAGTGCCTTTAATGTATCGAAAGATACGCTTAATCTCTTCAAAGGAGCGAGTTTTGGGAGCCTCTTGGAAAGCTGGCAACAAAGGCAGATACTAGACATTAAATCAGGGCTAACTTTGCCGTTAGGTATAATAACCTACTGTCATCCACCGATACTTTGTACTATCGTACCGACTCACACTCTTTGTATTACATGAATTGGTATCTGAGTACATGGGGTTTTCATTTGGTTTAGATTCTTTTAAGCCAAACTTCTAAGCAGTTTTTAATATAAATTAGATTGATTTAAAGAAGATACCTATCATCTATTGTTTCTAATTGTAATCCAAGGAAGAAGTTAAGTTCACCCATCATGCTCATCTCAAAATCGTCATGCATGATTTTGGCAAATTCATCACACATGTGGTGAAAAGTCAAGCCAAGTATAATGTCGTCGATATATATTTGAACGATGATGAGGTTTGAACTTTTCTTCTTGGTAAAAAGTATGCTATCTACCATTCCCATTTTGTATTCATGTTTAATGAGAAAAGCTTTTAATATGTCATACCAAGCTTTGGGTGCTTGTTTAAGACCGTATAAAACTTTCTTAAGTTTATAAACATGATCTGGTTTTTCAAAGTTAATGAATCCTGGAGGTTGTGCCATGTATACCTCCTCATTGATAAAACCATTCAGGAATGCACTTTTTACATCCATTTGGAATAGCTTAAATCAAAGTAATCAAGCATAAGCTATAGTATGCCTAATTAACTCAAGTCTAGCAACTGGGCATAAGTTTCATCATAATACGATGCCCTCGTTGTTTGATATAGCCTTGAGCAACTAAACTAGCCTATTTCGAAAAGCAATACCCGTTCTCATCCTAGTCTCATCCAACTTTATTTCTAAACACCCACTTAGTTCCTATGATTGTCATATTCTTAGGTTGTGGAACTAATCCCAAACGTCGTTAGTAATGAATTGATTTAATTATTCTTGCATGGCGACAATCCAACTATCATCTGTTAAGGCTTCATTCACATTCTTAGGTTCTATAGTTGATATAAAACAAAAGAAGTTACTTTAGTTTTGGGCTTGTAATCTACGGTTCTTTGGTTAAGTTTCCCTATGAACATTTTCTAATGATGGTGGTTCCTAAGATTCCTTAATATTGATCTATTATTTTCGTCAATCTCTAAAGTTTCATCCTCGAATGTCATTTTCTAATTTTTTCTTTCGTAACCTTAATTAATTGCTTCTTATTCATCTAAGTCATCATCCACCAAGGGTGATGGTCTTAGAGGGTAAGGAGTTACATCATTACATCGAATGTCATGTTGTTGTTATTCTTTTTGGCCTCCTAGTATGTTTGTTGAGGATGATGCAGGCTTTACTATTTTGCGAGTAACCTAAAAAGATACCTTTGTATGACTTTGGGTAAAACTTTATAAGGTAGTATTTAGTGTTTAAAATGAAGCACTTTCTTCCAAACACTCTAAAGCAATCTAGAGTAGGTTTCCTACATTTTAAGAGTTTCGCTTAAAAAAAATTTGTACTTTTATTAATAAACGAGAAGATTTCTTCAGAAACAGTTACCCGCAACTCTTCTTGAGCAAGCGTAAGGCGAATCGGAGGAATCGAGCGTCGGGACGTCGCTCCCCTAAGGATAGGAGGATGTAAACTCCTGTATCAAAGGTCACTACTTATTTTAACTCCTATACTAATTTTATAAATTTACATTTTCAAAAATTTGGTTGAAATCGAAATTTTTAGATTCTGGCGAGCTTCAGACTGTAAGTCACATGTTATCGATCGAGAAGCTAATGTGCGCTTAATTATAGCCCCGTAAATTTCATTTGAAGTATTTTAGTTGGAAATAATATATACGACCTATTTCGGGTGTGACGTGTTTAAATTTGCGTTTTTGCAAAATTTGAGTGTCGGACTAGCCTTCGGGCCAAAATACTATAAGTTATTAAAAATTTGGTAAAAATAAAAGCCATATTTAGCCACGAGAGCTTAATTTATTTTATTCTTATTATTTCCATCTTTTATTTGTGTTTAGCCAAAATCGCGTAGAAGAAATTGTGATTTTTAATCAAATAGCGGGTTTAATTAGGTTTTCAGCCCGGAAACAAAGTAATATCAAAGCTTACCAAGCAAAAATGGGCCAAAGCCCACTCTCTTCCCCCTCCCTCTTATTTCAGCAGATTAAACACACACGCCTTTAATATATCTATTTTTTTTATATAAATCTTTACTTCCTAAATTAAACCAATACATCCTTATTTAAATACTCACCTCACTTATATCGATCCTAAACTCACACACACACACTCAAACTCTGATTTCCTTTTCTCCTTTTTCTCTGTTCGACACAACACATAAAACATACTTCACTCCATTCTCAAAATCCAATCAAAAATTATTCCATCCTACCTAAAACCTATAATCCAATGTCTCTAAACACTAACCCATCTTTAAAAACCAACATGCAAGAGTTCTATTGAAGATTTTAAATTTTGAAGATTCTTGATTTTATGGTTTATGTTAAATTGATGCAAGAAAATTGTTAAGGGTTTGATTAGAAGTGTTTTAAACAAGGTTTGGTTAATCAAATCAAACTTTTGGGTCTTTATTTGCTCCTCATTGATTTCGGCCAAGACACAAAAACCACAAAGGTTTGTGGTTTTGATCATCCACTTAATTTCTTGTTCTTATTTTAAAGTATTCTTTGTAATTTTGCATTGGTTTGATTACATTCATGCATGTGCTTGATTTCAATCTTTATGAACATGCATGACATGGATTTGTTTGATATTGTATTGATCTCAAAAATTTGTGTTTGAGTGATTGGAATATGTTTAGGAGATGTGTAGTAGCATTGCATGTGGGTTGATTCTGTTTTGGATTAGTTTAGAATAGGTTTGGATGGATTTTTTAGAGACTATTTTAAATCAGTAGCAAAAACGTATGTTTTCTTAAATATTTTTGGCCTGGATCCTGTGATTAAATTATATGGTTGGATAGATATAGGTCTTAGAATCATGTGATAGTTGGATGCTCAACCAGTTCCTCCGGATGAGGAACTTATGGTCAAAATACGAAAATGGGTCAAGTTTGGACCTTTGTTAATCTCCAGGTTTTTGAACTAAAATTTTGGGTTTTAAAGCATGTGTTAGTACTAGGCATCTTAGGGAAGCTCCAACAATTAGCCTTACATCTATTGCTCTTATAGATTAAGATTTATGGTTTTTTCAGTAAAGATTAAAAATTCAGTCAACTTTCCGTTTTAACTTACAGTTAGTAAAAATCCATTTCCCGTGGATTGGTAAATGGGTTGATTGATTGGCTTAGAATTTTGAAAACTAGACTTCAAGTGCTTTCCAAGAGTGAAATCCGTGTGTTTGTACCATTTATATATTAGGAGATACAAGTCCATGAACATGAGTCAATTCCAAAATTTTAGTTTTTACGTCTTGGCTAAAAATTGTAAATGTATAGATAATCATATCAAAAATTGGAATTAGATGGCGAAACTTGGTAGATGTTGAATTACATATAAGATCAGGTCACACACCAATTTGAGAGTAAAAATACCTTAGTTAAGTCTAGGTGCAATGTTGTGCATATCTTAGAAACATATCCTATACTCGTCAAACTATTCTTACATATTGTTTTACTTATATATCATACTAAGTCGCGTCACATCCTATAGGTTGTCGGTGATTGTTAGTGGCCTCTCTCGATACATATATTCAGATTCTCGATCCTCATCACTTATTCGACTTACGGTGAGTTCATAGCCTCGCATTTCAAATATTTTTCTTAAACCCCGCGAGGGAGATACATGCTAGTTTTCTAAAATGAACACGAGTAGTTTTCTTGTATGCTTGGACCAGATTATATGAGGTATGTTGCTTGAGTAGCTTTATGTCAAAAGACCCTAATCGTGAGCCGTTAACTACCTATGATGGGTAGCCGCTTGCACAATAAATAGCGCTATGGGTTAAGCAGACCAGTTTGGTTTGTGGGCTTTGGATCCGATTGTGAGCAGTCCCAATGTACGGACCTATTATTTTGAGATTTTTAGTAGGTATATGACATAATACCTAACCTTAGGGGAAAATGATGAATATTGTTGGTATATGTTTATGCTTATCTTAATTATGCGGAATGGGATCGGTGGCACGAGCTCAATGAAACTGTTGGTTAATAGCTTGTCTGGCCCACAAGTCTAAATGAAGCTTATGAATATTATAATGCTTGTGTTCAACTCTTTATCACTTATAAAACCTATGAATTCACTCAACTTCGTGTTGACTTTTTAGCATATTTTATCTCAGGTAATTAAAGTCCAGAGGCTTGGAGGCAATAAAAAGGAGGATTTGCGCTAGATTTTTGTTTATCAAATATAAAAAAATTGACTCCTTTGCTCAAAAACAAGTTTGGTTGTAATGGATAACTTTTTATGTTTCTTTTGGGGTAACGTTCATGGGACATCTTGTTGAAACTTAATTTAGTAATATGACGCATGTTGATTTTAAAATGTCTCTTTTGAGTCGTTCTTTATATTCTTGTGACTATTGTGCTATGAATTTAACACTCAAATATTGGTTCCGCTACGAGTAAATTTGGAGGTGTTAAATCAGCCTTACCATCAAATTTACCTAAGTGATCTATGGTATTGAGAATGGTAACAGGACACCCAAATGGTCTCATAAAACTTAAAGTTGGTGTTCTACTATGAAAAAGTTCATATGTGGTCTTGTTATGAGGCTTAACTACTAACACTCTATTTTGCACATAAGCATGTGTATTAATGCCTTCTGCCCAAAAAAGTAGTTTGGCAACCTTAGATCAAGACTACATAGTCCTAGCAGTCTCAATTTAGTGTCCTATTTCTCCGCATCGAGCAACTCCCATTTTGTCTGAGGAGTTCTAGCTACACTATATTGTCTAAATTACCATCTTTTCACAAAACTGATTACAAAAAAATTTTTTTTTCTACTATTCTTGAACTCAGTCCCATTATCACATCTAATCACCTTAACCTTGTGATCTACTAGATTTTCTATCCTAGTTATAAAGGACTTAAGAATGCCACTAGTCTTATCCTTAGTATCTAGAAAGAAAACCCATGTAAACCTACTGAAATCATCTGTGACAACTAGGCAATACATTTTCTTCATAAGGCTTTTTACAAATGTTAGACCAAACAAGTCTATATGCAAAAAATATAAAGGAAGACTGATTGAGTTCTCTGTTTTTGAATTACAAGAGGCTCTATGCTACTTTTCCTTTTGACAAGCAACACAGGTTTGAGCATTTTCAAAAAGTTTGGTTACAAGATTTCCCTTAACCAATTAATCATGGTTTTAAAATTTAAGTGACCTAGCCTTCTATGCCAAAGTTTAGATTCATAAGATGTGGCTTTTGTAAAAAGGCAAGTTAAACCTCTTTTAGGAACTATGTTCATTAAATCAATACTATACATATTGTTTTTTCTAGGAACTCTAAGTAAAACTTGACCTTCATCAATTAACTTAAATTTTTGAGATAAAACAATACATTCAGTGTCATTAAAAAGAACAATATTTTTTTTATCAAACATTTATGAGACACTAAAAAGATTAAACTTTAACTCTCTCACAAAATACACATTTTCAAAATCTAGATTACTAGTTTTAATGGTACCTTTTCCTATGATTTTCCCTCCTTTGGGGTTCTCTCCAAAAGCATCATATCCTCCATCTATTTCTTCATAGTCTGTAAGATAGGACATGTTCACTGTCATGTGCCTTGAGCATCCACTATCAATCACTCCATTATCCAGTAAATCCATTTGTAGATTGCCCTGCATATTGGATAAGAAAATAAGTTTCTTTTGGGGACCCAAGCCATTACTGACTTGGATCTGCCTTGTGCATCAACATAATCAAACTTCTTTAGGGTGATTGATGCACTGTTGTGTTTAGAAACATGGTCTAAAACTTTAGTCTTTGGTTTCCAAACCCAACAAGCTGAAGCCTTATGTAACACCCCCAAATTTACAACACAGTGGAACTCAACATTGGGGTGCTACTTCATAATACAAGCTCACGAGTCACAGTAAACGACATTCAATTTTTATTAAAAAAGATCAGAGTTACAAGGTCCCAATAACTTTATAAAAACTCATTTCAAAATAACCCTCAACATGTTTAAGTTTCTTAAAAAGAAAACATTTTATCATATATGCAAAGTTTACCAAGTCTACGTCCTTCGATATCCGCATTCCATCCCATCCAAGCTAGCAAGAATATACCTAAGATAAACATGCTAAAACGTCAATGAAAATGTTGAGTGAATCCATAGAGTTTATAAGCAATCATTCTGAACACAAGCATAACAAAACATTTAGTTCATAGAACAATCACAACAATGCTAAAGTCACGAACCGAACCATAACCATGTGCCCAACCTGGAGTGCTAACACTCCCAATACTAAGTACAATATGTCTCAGTATTCCCTCGCAAGGAACACACATCTGACAGGTCGTTAGGCCAAAATAGATCTATTATTATTGCATTAGCGTTCACCGGTTAGCGGTGATTGACGATTCATGAAGAAAAGGCCACAACATAACACTTATAGCAACGTTCACATAATAAAATCACCTGTGTTCAATTTTATAAATAAGCATGTATCTCCCTCGCGGGTTTTTCAAAACATAAAAGATCTAAATGCGAGGCTATGACCTCACCTTGATGAGGCAGAACAATTGGCAGAAATGCAAATACTAGGCAAAACATAAAGAAAACCGGAATGGCTCGATCAAGAAAATGCGACTTAACTTAACGGTTATGACCCACCAATTTAGGATGATGTATTTGGGTTTTCCGATGGATGATTACATCAACGCGACACGTTGATAAAGGATTTGGATTTTAAGTTATATGAGTTTGGTGGTTGGTTAAATAAAATAAATCGAAAAGGTAAAAGCAAAGTAGGTAATATATTCCGTGTAGAGGACAAGAAAATATAATACATGATGTGTATTATACATGAATATGTAAATAGATGAAGTCAAAGAACGAGTTAAAGTATCTTTTACATATACATATTATATCACTTGTGAAAATAAGACAAGAATATAAAGCGCGACGTATATGTTGTATAAGAAAAGTATTATATAAGCGACGTGAGAAAATAATTAAAACAACATGTTATCCCACTTAACTAATCCATTATACAACTAATAATCTCAATAACAATGAACAAAGAATCCTTGGAGTTAGGTTGACCGGAAGGAAGAAAAGAGAAAGAAGGACAAGAAGAAGAAATTAGATTAGAGAAAAGAGTGTGGGAGGCTAACACATACAACAATGAAAAACCTTCACCCTTCACCAAGTGTGGTGAAGGGATATTTATACCATTTTGCCTTAAGTGAGGCGTATGGGCTTCTAAATGGGCCGGGCTTGGCTTCTCGTAGGCTTTTAGCCCGTTACATAGACAATATTGGTTTAATGTCCAAGCCCGTTAAACCCGACTAGCCTATTACAATACAAGACCTAGTTTGACTTTCTAAGACCGATAACATTCTTGTTTGACTTAATATAATTAAGGCTAACAATCTCCCCCAATGTTGAGGTTTCTTTCTTCAAACTCCTCTGTACCACCGATGACATTGAAGATATGACATTTGACGTTTATGCTTTGCCTTGTTATGGTCTTGTCTTGTTTGTAATGGCTTTGTTCATCCATGCTTTGTGATCTTGATTTTGAGCCTTTATCTTTTGACTTTGAATTCTTGAGATCGTTATCTTGCATCATCTCCTTGACTTGAATCATCTTGATTTGACTTCCTTGATCAACTTGTGCTCTTGACCAACATGCTCATACTTGTTACATTCTTGTTTGACATATGATTATAAGTCTAACAATCTCCCCAATTGATGATTCTTTATTTGACTTTGAGGCTCTTTGATGGTGGGGAAGATTAGAATCAACTATCTTGACGTTGAATGATTGACTTTGAAAGCTTGAGTATGAGCATGTGGTTTATGAATCCGACTTTGCTGGAATGAGGCTACAACACCGTCGTCTTATCCTGAAATAAAACAGTTAGCAATAAAAGATGAATTTGGCTTTGTCATTCATCTTTAGTTCGATTGCATTAACCTCTGGTTTCCTATTTTGTAGTATAAATACTATACCTGTGATCAGGTAGATTCAAAGAATCTCCTTAACAGGGTTTCCAGCTCAAAGCATAGGATCTTTTAACACAGATGTATTAGATTCACCATGCTTGCTAGTTCTCATTACTAGGACGTCTCAAAGCAGACAACACGGTAAGAGTGAATCAGATAGTTACTATCTTTCTGATTAAGTCGTCAATTCATGTACTAGACCAAAATTGATATCCAGTTATCACAAGCTTGATTCATATAGAATCTTGCAAGTCACCTACCATGAGCTTGTTTGATGTTGGCTCAAGCAGGATTTCCATCTTCACTGTGAATACTTAAGTATCACTCAGATGTTCTGGCAAGATCTCAAGGATAATGCGTAGGACTCTTTGTTACAGTTGTGACTTTTGGTGTTCAAAAAGTGTACTTTGACATTGTGTCCTAATGAGATTTATACTTTGATATCTTCTGGCCTCTAGACCTCCGATTGTGCACTTTTGGTTTTTTGTAATCGGAGGCTGGAGCGACTGCCACTAGTAACATATAAACAATCTCGAAGTGAGATGGTCATTAGATATACGTGTGTTATATCCTTGACAAATGAGACATGTTTTCTTTTGAGAGACTAACCGAATCCTTGGGACAGGGTTGTGCAATGGCATCACTGGGTCAATGATGTCGTCTTCATATCAACAATCTTCACTTTGTGATTTTGATAGATTACTGTAATTGACCTAGTTTCTGCTAAGTTTGTGGGAGGGCTTCCTATCCTTTTTCACCCTTTATCTATTACATTTCTTTTTCAATTCTTTTAACCCCTTCAATGCTTACTCCAAAGACTTCATTTCTAACACCTTGTTGTGATAGTTCGCAGTGTTAGCTCCATCTTAGTTGGCCATTTTCCCTTTTACTCATTCTTCTCCATTCATACCTAAGGACTACTATTTCTAACTATAGAGGTGTCCTTGGGTAGATCCCTCGGTCCTGGTTGGATCTTGGACTTATTCCTAACCTAACCACCTTATGGACTTTATAATCGTCATGAAATTTAATAGGTTGTTGGTATGAGATCAAAACCATAAAACATTTTTCTAAACTTTGTTATTATCAAATACTCCCCCTACCATGTGCTCAGAGATTCGAAATGTTTAGCACATGAAGGAAAGAGTTGCACTTTTTTAGTAGTCTTAAAGATCACATTCGTCTATAACATTATTTTATCTTAGTTTTATCCCCTTATTTTAAATATAAAACAATTAGTATTTGAAATACCAATTGATTAAAATTTGACGATGAAAAGATTTCATGGGTGAGAAAAAAATCATACACGATATTGCATGAATTCAGATTCTGAATAGCTCCACTTCACCAGTATTGAGGGTACCAATATTTAATTAAAACCTTGAAATTGGAATGAAGAATTTGTATGACACCACAAACATGTTGTAGACGGAGTGAGGATGCCTTAAAGTGAACAGTGTATATTAATATTGACATTATTAGTTTCCACATTTATATCAACATAATCGTGTTTAGATACATAAATTGACATTTATGAGATGTATTTGCACATTAAAATAGATTTTGTTTTAAAAAGACTCCCCTCAGAAATTGATTACACATAATATGGACTTTCTACTACTACAATTCGTTGAGAATTATTCGAGGAAGGAGTGTGGAACAACACAAATTTTTACAAATAAACCACTTTTTATGTAAAATATCCTAAAATTATATTGTGACAAAATTTTTGACATGGATAAGTTTTATTTGAAAAATTGTGTACAATGATTTAAAAACATGATAGATGACTTCTCTTCTTATTTTTAGAGTAATAAAAAGCGCACTAGAGCGTTCACATCCCTGTTTACATTCGAGACCGAGTTTGCCACTGTAAAATGTACATAAGTCCATCTGAGAAAAATTTAGAATGACTTGTTTTGAAATCGTTAAATCATGTTCGAACTTCAGTTACACGCCGTGTCGATGTTATTCAACTTTCTAGGCACGTAAATGTTATCGATTCCAAGAGACATGTCGAGAAGATTCTTTTTGGTATTTTGAAATATTTTGATTTTGTATTTTGTTTTTCTTTGTTTTATATTTTTATTTTTTTTTTTCAAATTTTTATAAAACATGAAGAAAGAGAGGATAAAATAGTACAAATTGATGTCTTGATGGATCAAGCAGATTCAATTGCAGAACCTCCAGTTCATCTGGAGGCAAACTCTATTACCGAGTCGTTCTACAGATACTTAAAACTTATCTTTCGATATTAAAGATTTAGTTAATAAGTCTGCTAACTCGGTATTCAGTTTCGGACAAAGATATTCAACAATACCCTTTCGAACAGGTTCCTTTATGAAGTGATATCTGACATCGTGTTGATTGGTACAGGGAATGCTGGCACTGGATTGCACGAGATGGGCTTATGGCTGCCTTTGTGTCACATAACATAGGTTTTTATCAAAGTGGAAGCCATAATCGTGTGCTAAGTTCTCAACCATAGAAAAAAAACTTGTGCGCAACACGCAGATATTGATACATATAGGATTTTGCTGAAGACGTTGAGGTGGCACTCTGCTTTTTGCATGAACTAGCTGACTTACTTATACACCACCTAGTAAATTATATGCCATTATTCACTTCCTTTAAGTTATTAACATATTATTCAAAAAAGACCTTTCACTATTTAACCCCAGAATATCAGAATTCTAAATATAAAAATAAAAAACCACCCTGTTTCAAACTCATTCAAAAACCAGATGTACTCTTAAGTTGTATCGTGTACAGCATCGCGTGATCCGAATATGATGAAAAAGCAGTTAGTTCGAAACTGGTGTTCCTCTAGTGATACCAGATACATTTGTTAATGGAGTCTTTAAATGGTACGAAAAGATAGATATTACCGTAGTGTGATGTTTCTCAGATCGGTTTTGCGTCGATAGCGTGCACAATAAACATATTGCATGTACCAATATCTGGTCTAACTTGTACTATGGACATGGTGCTCCGACCATACTCTACGATATTTCGTTTGGTCGACTGGCGTATCAACTCAAGCAGCATATAGGTGTTTTGTTGCATTGGAAGTACCAATGCTATTCACATGAGTCATACCATGTTTTTTAGTATCCTCTTGAGATATACTTAGCTTGGTTTATCCAGATTCACGAGGGGATTGGTGGATCTGAAATTCCTAAAAAAGAATTTCAGCCTCCCCTATCATAGACATATCAAACTTGCTGTGCATTAGTTTTCCAATCGTTTTGAAAGTTTTTGGGTTCGTTAGAACCAAATATTATGGCATCTACGTAAATTTGCAACAAGCAATATGTCTTCCATGTTTAGTTATGTAAATAGTTGGATCAATAGAACCTTTTGATGAAATCCTTCAGATACAGGAAGTTAGAGGTTTATCATACACTCTTTGGTGCTTGTTTGAGACCATATAATGCTTTCTTGAAGACGGTAAACTTTGTCGGATTGATATGGGTCAACAAATCCATCTGGTTGTTTTCGTACACTTCTTCCTTCAGAGGGTCCTATAAAGAAATGTTGTTTTAACGTCCCATTTGTACTATTGTAAATGATTTGTGTGTATCATACGCAATGAACTAATCGTAAAGCTCCAACGTGCAATGGTGACAAATGGACTATTTCGAATCCAATTCCTCCTTATTGAGCTTATCCCTTAGCCACTAGACGAGATTTGTGTGTAATGACAGTATTTTCCTTCATAACGTTTGTTTTTCCAAAGCCACTTTAGTTAATGACATTTTTGCAAAGTGGTTGTCGACTAATTCCCATACATCTTATCGATCGATTGATTGAAGTTTTTATTTGCATTGATCAATCCAATGCCGAATTCAGCCATGGCTTCTTTGATATTCTTTGGTTCGGTTCCGAATCACGGTGAGTACGAACATACATTCTCGCCATTTCTATGGTTTTTCTAGCTGACGTCTTGTTCTAACTGATTGAGAAGGATTTCCATAAGTACATTGTTCTAATGGATGAATCTTTTGTCCATCGTTGTGGCGGTAAGGATGGTGTTGTTGATAGAATTATTGCATGTTTAGACGAAATACAAAATCGTCGAGACGATGTCTCCCTCTCATTCTTTGTAAAGAGTGTACTGAGATGTGATAAACTCATTGTCGTCAAATTGTGCATTTTCTGTATTGGTTTCTGCTTGATTAATGTTCTCAAGTGCAGCGATAGTTGGTACTTGAGTTGGAGTTAGATGTGTTGAATGAATGTTCAATGGAGGTGGATCTGCAACATCGGTTGTTGTAGAAGTGTGAGTTGTGTTATGTTGTTGACGTTTATCGGGATTATCAGCAGCATGTACAACGGAAGACTTTGACACAACAGGAGAATTTCCATTGAGTAATTCACTGAACATCGGGCTATATAGCAATTCCAGCTCATTTGACGTTGTTACTGTCTCAGCAACTTGAGGAACATTTTCTTGACTTTGTGGACCGGGACTTAAACTGTCTTGTTCAAGTATCGTTGTTGAACAATGTGGATGATTCGTCAATAGTATATATAAAATATATAAGCAAACAATCAACCAAATACCTTTAGCCAAGAATTGGTTAAGAATTTACAAAATAAAATATATATGTTTCCGGAAGTTTGATTTCCCGGGTCGTTATGTCCCAACGAGGTGTGCAATTGAAAATCGAATGACGAATTGATAATCGATGTTTGAATTAAATGAGGATATGATTGGTTTTCTATTTCTACAAGTTAAATATTCAAAAACGATTAAATAAAACCTAAAAATGAAAGTTATATAACTTAAAACCTAAAATGGGCACGAAAAACGAGGGTCAAAAACCTAAATTACACAATTTAAACCCTAGAAAGAATTTTTCACTTAAAATGGGTTCTAAATGACTAAAAACGAAGTTTAAAAAAAAACTAGATCAAAAACGGAGTTAGTTTAAGACCAAAAACGAGTCAAAACAAAAACGGGGTTTGAATCCCGTTCTTTAAAAAATGAATTTTTGAAAAATAACCCAACAAAAACTTTAACAATTTTCCTAGAAACTATATGAAAAAAGAAAATTTTTAAAAAAAAGTTTTTTTTTTCTGACTTTTATTTTATTTTTTATGATTTTTTTAAGTTTTTAAAGAAAATAAATTATAAAAAAAATACCAAATGTTTATAAAAAATTCTAGAAAAATTACACAAAATAGCTAAAAAGATAAGGGTCCTATGAAAAATAAAAAGACTTACACAGCTTATCGAATAAGCTGTGTAATAAGCTATAACAGCTTATAAGCTAAAATGAGAAAAACACCCTTAAATAATAAACCACTTGGGACTCTAATGAAAAAGTCCCAAGGGCGCAGCGGTAGAGGTGTTGGTGAAAGGGTTGAGAGTGTTGAGGTCCTGGGTTCGAGCCCAGGCTCCCTAGGACTTCCACTCTCCCCTTTTTATTTTATTTTTTTCAAAATTTCTTTTTGCAAACTTGTTAAACACATAAAATTAAGCACTTTTTTCAACAACCACTTTTTATGAAAAGGGCTTAATAAGCTGGAAATGCTTATTACAAACAGACAGATTGCTTGTTATGGCAAAAGGCACACTTGGCTTTTTCTTTTTGATTTTTTTAAAAACAATTAAGCAATTGGAAATCAAAGATAAGTAAATACAGATATAAACACGAACTTAATAAGCACTCAGGAACCAAATTTAGCAAATAAGAACAGACAAATAAGCCAGAATAAGCCAATAAGCTTTTTGGCTTAAACTGCAGTCAAAATGGCCAAACAGCCTACTTTTGGCTTAAAATTAAGCCAACTAGAGTAGGAGTTAAGGCTTGGGCTCATAGGGGCTTATTAATTGGCTTATTAGCTATCTAAAAAGGTAAAAAGCTAATGCTTATTAACACAAATAAGCTGAGAAAGATGGGCTTAAACTTGGGCTTTTGCACCAGGGGAAGACACTAAAACTAACAGCCCAAAAGTGAAACTTTGGGCTTATAAATAAGCCCTAAGACAGACCCTTAAGCACTTATAAGCTATAAAAAGGAAAAGAGGACATAAAAGACTTTAAGAAAAAGTAATTTAAACTCATTTTGAACAACTAATGAGCTAAAAAAAAAAGGCTAATTAAAAAGAGCAGTATTAACTTTAAAGTTAATACTGCCAAAGGTGTTTTAAAATGAAAAAGGCTTTA
>BQNB010105027.1:0-18620 GCA_026074375.1 Tanacetum coccineum
TTACAAACGTATTTCCATCGAGCTTAGCATTCGGAACATGTTGTTGTTATGTTTTGAGCTCGTCAACATCCTGTAAAGTGTTTGGAATATTTGTAGCATGAGAAGATGAATTTGTTGGTGTCGTTGCAGTGTTTGCGATTGTTGTAGATGCCGTTAGAGTCTGAAGAACTTGAGGTGCTTGAGCATCCGGAGCAGTTCTTGCAACAGCTAACGGTTGACCACCAATGTAATCATCATACATAGCTTCGAACAGTAAATCCAATTCACATTAAGTTGGTTTTTGAGTTGTTATTGTTGACGGAGCATAGGTAAGATCGAGTCCTGAATTGATTTGTTCAGAAGTCATACTTTGAAGCTAGGGTTTTGAACTGCGTTGTTCAAAAGCCATCGCTGAAAGCTCATCAAATGTCACATTCATTGTCTCCATGATTTTCTTTGTCCTTCGGTTGTAGACTCTAAAAGCACAGGAATTAGTAGAATAACCAATGAAGAAGCCAATATCACCTTTTGCACCAAGCTTCTTAATATCTTCACGATCATTCTTGGGATAACAAAGAGCCTCAAATACATGTAGAAAGGAGATGTACGATTTTCTGCCGTTAATGAGCTCGTATGGTGTTTTGTTAAATCGATGGTGAATAATAGAGCGATTTTGAGTGTAGCACGCAGTAGCAATTGCTTCAGCCCATAAGAATAACGGTGCACGAGAGAAAATCAACATTGTTCTAGGAGCCTCCACTAGCGTCTGGTTTCTTCATTCCATGATCCATTTTGTTGAGGTGTTCGGACAGAAGACGCTTGGTGAGAGATGCCAACACTATCAAAGTATTCTTTAAGAATTTGATTTTTGAATTCTGTGCCGTTATCGGTTCTTATGATGAGACAGGAGACTGAAGAAGGACTGTTAATCGCTTCAGGAAGGTTTTAATCTCTTCTGGTGCTTCATCTTTTGATCTGAGTAATGTAACCCAGTGGAACGAGAGTAACGTCCACAATACCAAAAACATATCGCTTTCCATTTATGCTAGCAATTCTCATTGGACCCACAAATCATATGATGGAGGTGTAACCTTGCTTAGAATTTGGATGGTTTGTTGGATGAGATGCCCTTTTGCTTTTTCCTTGCTCACAGGAGGGACAAAGATGTTCTTTATGATATTTGAATTTTGGAAGACCGGTGACGAGATCGTTTTTGGCAAGGTCATTTATGGTGTCAAAATTGAGGTGGGATAATCGTTGATGCCATAACCAAGACTTGGTAGAAGTAGCTCGAGCCATGAGGCAAAATTGTGGTTGAGAGGCATTTCATGGCGGAGATTGATGGTGTAAAGTTTGTTGAACGGTTTCTCTTTTAACAAATCAAACACCATCTAGATTTCTGACAAAACCGGATTCCGCCGAAAAGCAACCTCTAAAATATGGAATCACAGAACTGCCCCAACGAGATCGATTTGCCCAAGCCTCAACGAAATAACCTGGTGATCTAAATCTTTTCCCTCATTGAAGATCACCGAACCATAACTTGCTAGCAAACATGTCTTTCCAAAATGCGAACGGTTCCCAAAAATACTTACCAGACGAAATGATGAGAAGCTTTAGGTTCCGGTCTTTTGCTTGGACAACCGTGGAGTGACCACACACATAACAAAATTTGGTATACTCAGCAAGAAAAGAAGTGGAATTTGGAAACACCGTTTGATTGTTAGGTTTAGAAAGGGTTAGAAGATACATGCATTATCCACATTAGAGCAGTCAGATTGACTCTCAGATTCACTGGATGTGATTATTTTTCCTTTAATGTCAAAAAATCTTCCAGTTGGTGACCACCTAAGGCAAAATCTAGGATTACTAGGCTTAGGTGAAGCAAGTCTTTCGTTGGACCCTACTTTCTTAGGCTTTTTAACCTTTGGCTTTTGTTTCTTTTGATTTTCAGTGTTTGAAACATTTGCCTTTTGTTTCTTGCCACGAGAATTCATGTCATTCACATAATTAAGCATACAAACATCATGATTAGCAGTGATTAAACATTGCCTTACACCATAGCATTAATAAACTTCAGATCTGATCATTCCGAGTTCAAGATTACGTGTTTACATTCAGATGACATATGTTTCTTATTCTTAGAAAGCAGTAAATTCCTATGGTGTTCTTCTACTTCAAATTCTTTATTCTTGATGCAACTACTCTTAGACGCAGAGGGACCCTATCATTCTTTGTATTGCTCCTAGGCTGTGGCCTTCTGGTCTTAGCAGTGTTGTCTATCATGTGGATAAACCATTTGAGTCAGATATTAACAATTCTTTCTTAGTGACGAACATGTCGGTTGTTTGTGAAACGGTGATTGGACGTTGTCCTAACGCTTGCTCTAAACTCTTGTTTGGGGACTTACTTTTTCTTCCCTAGAAAGCTTGAAAGGATTAATTCATAAACATTCCTTGAGGCAATCACATTATCATGATTTCACAATTTTTGGATTCTTGTGGGGTGGGTACCGGTTTGAAGTGACTGGTTTTGGGACACAAATAATTCGTTCATCTAAACTGTTGAGGTACCCGATTGTTTTGATGATTGTTGTATGTTCTGATTGAATGCATATTGGTTGTCTCACACAGGTTTTTGCTTACGGGTTGCAAAGACGGTTTCCTCTCGGTTGGATTGATTTGTCAAAGCTTAGTATTCGTACTCGTACCTTTGGTTGTTGTCGTCTACTTGTTCAGAAACTTTATCAAAACTTGGCTCTTAGCTTAGCATTTCATTGATCGTTATCTTGTAATTTGTTGCAAAGAGTCAACAAATTATTGATTTAGTTTGAGCACGTGTCACAGAAAATGAGTTAAACAGGTTTTTTGAATTTGGTCTTAAGGTGAGCAATTTCCTTTTCTATAATTCGAACCTGAAACTCTAATTCGACATTCTCATTTTCAAGTTATGAGACAAGGATCAAGGGGTATTTGATACACATGGAGTTATACCGTATTTTTTCCCTTGAGATCTCCCAATCTGAGCTTGCAAACGTTCGATTTTGTGTTGCATGTCATTTTAAGCTTTATCGTACGATAAATTTTTTCATATTTGCATTCTTCAAACTTTTAGTACCAAATCATTTCCAAAAAGTTTTAGCATATTCATCTCCTTTTTAATGAATTAATTTTCAAGACGTTCTTTCGTTACCCTCTACGGTCAAGCTCAGTTTGTGATTGATGGAATCTACATCCGATGGATTTTGCACAATAGACATAATGTCTTGACTGACAACTTCTCTCAGAGACGCTCAATTTCCAATTCCAATGTCTTGTGCTTAGCAAGAGATTCATCAGCTTCTTTTGCAAGAGATTTAAAGTCTCGAACAAATTTGGCTGCTTCTTTCAAAAATTGTATTTCAAAATTTTGAAGTCTAGAGTCGACTTGGTTGATGATAGGAAAAATTTCTTCTTTTAAAATTTTGTGAATCTCTTGATGAGCACTGGACGACCAATTGTGTGTATCTAAAGTCATTCTATGTTTGACAACACGTTGAAGAGTCACATGGGCTTTTTACCTCATTAGAAATTTCGGTTATTGCAACCACTTGAGTTAGAGTCATCACCAAAAAATTCTTCATTTGGTTTTGAAATCGATTTTGAAACAGTGGCCGTTTTGGAAGTATTTACAACATACACCTCTTCTTGTGACTTGGCCGTTTGAGAAACAAAAATCCCCGAAAGATGATTAATCTTTGTGTAGTTTGCCGGTTTTATTTCTTTGTTCAATTGTTTCATTTTTTGGCGACTCTCTTGAGCAAGTTGCAGTGTCTCTTCCGAATCATGCACAACAGGAGGATCAGCTTTTCAAGTAACACTTGGCCCTTCTACTACAACTCTGTTGTTTTTCGCTGAGCTTGTTGAGAGAAAAAGGATTTTGATAACCCAACGCCGTTTTCTGATTCGGTGTGGTAAAAAACGTGTCTGGCTTAGGTGAAAGCCATGTGCCATCGTTTGAATCGATTGACCTGTTTTAACCAAAATATTATCTAGTTCCTTTATCTTATTCTCAAGTTGAATTTGTTTATCAAGAAGCTCGTCTTTGCGTATTTTGAAATCAGACTTCAACCTTTTCTTTTCTTCAGAAGAGAAGAAACAGTTGATTTTTCCGTTGAAAGCTTTGTTTTTTTTTTACTTAAATTTGAAATTTCCTCATTCAAGTCGTTAATTTGTTTACCGGAACTTAAAATGAAGAGCAGTTTTCTTTTTAGTACGACTTTGTTCTTGATTAAAGCCGACTTTTGATAACTTCTTTACAAGTTTGTCATATTTTTCTGGACTAATTTCAAAACAAACTTTTCTTGATTTTTTATATCTTGTGGTCAAAATCTGGCCATTTGTTCTTTATTTTCTGATTTATCGAGTTGGACCTTTTCCAACTTCAAGTGCCAAAATTATTATATAATGATTCAAAGTAAGCACGTGTTTCCTTAAAACAGTTTGCAGGTTGTGATTACTGTTGCCCCATCCAGTTCTCACTCGAGATTATCAGAAATATCATTACTATCATTCTGTTGTTCTTGGTGTGGTTCAGGAATGCGGTTCGAGTAGCTCGTATACCTTGCTCCTCTTGGTAAACATATTAAATATCTCATTATCATAGCAGTTGTCATAGTTGTGTACCTCAGCTGAGCCGTCTGAATCATAGACGGGAGCGTTGTCAGTCTGGAGTACCCGATGTCGATGCTTGCTGCAAATTTGCCATCAAAATGCAGTTTGCATTGACTTCCTCAATTTATCAAGGTCTGATGCAGCAGCCATTCAAATTCAAACTCTTCTGCTTGGGAGTTGGATCTTGCTTTTTCTTTTGAGCAATCAACAACTGGGTCTGAAGCTACGCAGCACCCTTCTCCTTGGTTGACTGTACATGTTCCTAGCAAGATGACCCAATCTCTGCCAGTTGTAACACCTTTTTCTGAATTTACCCATTTTTCCAGTCGCATTACCTTCATGCACGAGCTGCTACACATTTCCATTTCCCATTTGGATTCTGATAGTAATTCCTGGGTCAAAACAATGTTAGCCCATTCTGAATTACCAAAACATTTGAACACCCTGATTCTGAACTGCATCTTGAACAACCTGATTCCCGATCCATATCTGTAATGATATTCCAGTTTTGATACCCAATGTTCTCGCCCAGATAGCTTACTGTCTAAACTGGATTCCCTCACATTGACTTCCAACCATCCGCATCTGTCTTTCTTGACCCATATTCATACCTGCTGTTAGAAAAGCCATTGCTTTATTAAGACAAGCAATTGGATCATCTCCAGGAGAAAACACAGGAACAGCAAAACCTGAGTCTACAAATGGTAACTCAATCATAAGTTGTGTAAGAGCTTGAGGTGATTGATAAGCAACTTGTGGAATTACTTGAGGAACAGTTGAGATTTGATGATTCATTTGAGACTATAATGTATGTGATGGTGGAATAGATGAATGATTAAATTGAGTTTGTGAAGGATAATGAGATGAGTAATGTTGATTAGGTTGAATTGCTGCATGTTGTGATGGTGAAAACTGTTGTGATGGTGAAAACTATTGTTGAAGTTGAGGATTGTTGTAAGAAGATTGATAAGTGTTAAAGTGAGGTGGTGTCATCTATTGATTTGCAATGAATGCAAGTGGATATTGATTGCGTTCACGCATAATACGGACTTCATTTACATGGATTTCATGTTGTTCAAGATATGCATGAAGTTGATCAAAGTTGGAAGTATGCAAATCTTTAACAAGCTTGACATCAGTCACAAACTTACTCCATTCAAGTGGAAGACTATTTAAGAACTTAGTATTAACTTGAAATTGCTCCATTTTCATCTTGTAGATGTTTATGTCATTAATCAGCTGAGTAAATCGCAAGTAATACATGTGAAGTGATTCCCCCTTGATGTGAGTAAACTTATCAAATGCATCGTACAGCTTACACTTTCTTTCCTACTTTGTCAAAGATGTACCTTGCATCAGTAATTAAACTCTCTCCTATAAATCTTTAGCAACTCTGTGATGATTCACAAGTGAATAGATATCAGTAAGAAGACCTTGAAGAATGATATTGGTAGCTTCATGTCACAATCAGCTTGAATTTTCTCAGCAGCAGATAATTCAGCATATTTCTTCGTTCTGATCACTCCATTGTCTTCAACCGTAGGCCAAATGAGAGGACCATGCTCAACTGATTCAAGTATCATTCTTCCGTGTTCTTGATTTTGCATGTATAATTCCATTCTACTCTTCCACGAATCATACAGGTCTTTGTCCAACATGGGTGGACAATTGTCAGCACCGGAGAGTATCATGTACTCAGCAAGAGTATTCTTTTATCCAAGTGGAATCATTGGATCCATTTCAATGTGATAAGATTAAAATGATCAGACAGTTATTGGAGGTTGTAATGTTAAAGTGAGTATTGATTAATAAAGTTTGAGTCTTTCGGAATACACGGGATTTTACAATTCTTGATAAAACTAAGAAATCGAATCTTCACGGGATTTTAGCAATCAAAGAACAACCGTATAATTCACTTAACAAACGTGTATAGTTCTTATTAGTCAAGCGTATAAATCTCCCAAGAAAAACGTATAAATTACCAAATGAAAGGTGTATAAATCGCCTGTTCAAGAGGTTGTATAAATCGCCTTTACAAACAAGTGTATAAATCGCCTTTATACAAACCTTGTATAAATCGCCTGAACACTTTAGTGTATAAATCGCCTGAACACTTTAGTGTATAGATCGCCTGACTAAAAAACACGTGTATAAATCACCTCACCATCTTGTATAAATCGCCTGACTAAAACACATGTATAAATCGCCTGACTATCTTGTATAAATCGCCTGACTACAACACATGTATAAATCGCCTGACTATCTTGTATAAATCGCCTGACTAAACACGTGTATAAATCGCCTGACTAAAACACTCATATAAATCGCCTGACTAGTGTATAAATCGCCCAATACACTACGAAACTTAAAAATCAAAATTCTTAAAAAGACACACTTTTTGACGTTTTTACCCGATTTTTCTTGTACAACTTAACTATCTAAGACTATTAGAACCTTAAAAACACAAACTTTAACGTTTTTGACATGAAAATTTTGAAATCAAGATTCTTGGTACAAAACCCTCTTTTTAACCAAAAAGACTCAAAAAGATGATATTTTTTATGGTTTTTGAAAGTTTTTCTTGTACTTCTAGTCTATACTAAGATAACCAAGCAAGAAAGTTATGATCTTTATGGTTTTTAAACCCTCAAAAAGTGAAAACTTTTTGAATGGATTCGAACCAAAACACTAGTAAAACGAGTAGATAAAACGCACACAAAACCTACACAAACACCCCATGGCTCTTGATACCAATTGTAGAATAATCTTAACACAAGTATGGAATAATTCACTTAGAGTTTTAGAGAGAGAAAGTAAAAACAAAGAAAAATGGTTACTTGTTTCACAAAAGAAAAATGAGAAGCAACAACCTCTCCATACTTGGAGAGGGCTATAAATAGTTCCAAGAGTGGACTATTCTAGAGGGCTTTGTGTTGGGCCGGTTCATAATACAAATGGGCTTGAGCCCGACAACTAGGCCCAACTAGCTTAAGTAAAATTCCCGAAAACTACGTTTTCCTATACAAGGCTCGGGATTGTTTAATGACCATCACTTTACTAAATATCATGGCTAACACAAGTGGCAATATCTATCACTTTATACAAAACTTTACATCGTCGATTTATAACCATCTATCGACGAATAATTGATCTTTCAAATAATATCATCGGTTTAAGCTTTAACGAACTGACTATCTTTAGATTTTCCTCCTCTTTTTTGTTGCAATTTTCTAAATTTTTCTATTTTTATTATTTGACAATACTACGAATCTCGGTGTAATTTCACCATCTTCACGATCATAGTAACTCCGGATAATTTCTTCCATAATTTTTCATTCTTCGGACGTACCAATAATTGTGATAGTAGTAAAAATTCATGAATTTGACTTCCTTTTACATTCTCATTTGCAATGTGTAAATTTCTTCCCAACCGTACTAGAGATAGAAAAATGACACAAGACACAGGAAATACATACTTTACACTTTAAGCAACTAGCAACTGATAAATTGACAAAATCTAACAGGGTAGGCTAAGGTGTAAATGTGTAATGAAATAAATAGTTGGTGTTATGCTAAAGGATTGGCTTTACTGGTTTTTCTAGGGGTGTCTTACTCTTAAAATAAGAGTAAACAAAGGGTTTATACGAGGGTTAACTAACTAGTGTAGTTAGTTAATGATACAACATATAAAGGCTTTTTGGGTGTAATCCTAGAAATTTACCAATTAAAACAAGTTACTCCATCTAAATCCATAGTACTCATTATTGTGGTCTCGAATAGATATACAAAGCCATGTTCTAAAGTCTACAACATCACCGGCACACTCATATATTTATAGGATTTGGGTAAACATTTATAAATGGATAAGGCTGAATCCTCATAATATCTAATAAGGGTTATGTGTGCAAGTTATGTAAACCAGTAATTTCACAAAAGTATGCTTGAAAAAAAATTAATTTGAGCATAATTTAAGTATTTTATTATGAAAAATAGGACAAGTATCGTTCTAATTCTCATCCCCCACTTAAATTATACAACGTCCTCATTGTATAGATAAAACATTAAAAATGGAAAATTAAAAGAATTAGAACCAGAAACTCCCATGATATTTGCTCGGTAGATTCTCCTAGTTGAGTATATGAGCAAGAATGTGTGTTGTAAATGCGTATGAATTCCAACATGACTACAACACACATAGGATTCCAGATTTATAGATACTCCACAACCTTTGTCTAATTCTTTTCAGCGAGGTCATGTGCAAAATATAAGAAATTCATGCAAAATTCTATCTCGGGTATCCTACGGTTAATAATAAAAGAAATAAAAATAAAACTGTACAGGCAGTTAATACGCCATATCCAGAAACCAGGATACGCCGTATAGAAAGACCTATAAAAAGTATCAATACGAGTCAGTCCGCCAAATACGCTGTATCATATGCATGAATACGCCGTATTAACAGATCTGACAATAAACTTTTAAATGCGGAAAAATAAAGGACTAATAACGTCCAGACATTCAATACACTGTATGGTATGGATCGGATATGCCGTATTGATGTCTGAGAAGACAGACTTGATAAACATAAAAAAACAGTCTGGGTTGTCTCACGGGAAGCACTTTTCTTTTAGCTAGTCTTTAAGGTAAGACTTTTTCTTCAGCTTCTTTACGTCGTATCTTTATCGAATTCGACGACCTCTTTATCTTCCGTATCAATATGTCCATCGTAGTACTTCTTTAACCTTTGCCCATTGACCTTGAAGCTAATCCCATTTTTATTGGTGATTTCTACGGTGCCATACGGATACACTGTTTTGACCACATTTGGACCATACCACTTTAATTTGAGCTTACCCGGATGCATCCTCAATTGAGAGTTAAATAACAAGACATTGTCTCTAACTTTAAAGTCTTTATCCCCTCTTAGCCTAGAGTCATGCCATTTTTTAGTTCTCTCTTTATAGATTCGGGTGTTCTCGAATGCTCCATCTCTCAATTCCATCAATTCATTAAGTTCCAAGAATTGGTTTTTAGCTGCAGCCGCAAGGTCCACATTGCACTGTTTCAGTGCCCAATATGATTTAAGCTTGATTGTGTCGTTGTGAGGTTAAAGTTATATGATAGTTTAAGTTTTAAATTTATATTTTGACAACTTTACCTAAAACAACACGTTAACGGGCAGTGTACCCGGTCAGATGAAGTTTTGTGGTAAGTAGGGTGTCGATCACTAAGAGCGAGAACTAATCTTTTATTTTATCAATATTTTGGTTAACTAAACTAAGTTAATTTAAACTATGTTAATTCTATTCTATGTTAAACCTATGCTAAACCTATGTTAATCATAATTCTAACAGATAAGGGAGGTTTCAGCCTGAGAGACTAGCACAGGTTTGTGGTAACTTAGATCAATTTAAGACACAATAACACACGCAAGCAAACAGAAAAAAGATAGAAGAGCGGTCTAGCCAAATATAAGAAAACCGTATTAACCATGATTAATCCAATTAGAACGTTGGTTTATTTATTTAGTGCAATGAATACTTATTTCGAGGCGGCATATCATTCTTAAGACTTAGGCGTTACATCATCCTAAGAACTAGACACGTAGAATTCTGTCATAATTAAACGCATCCGCATAAACCATCCTATTTGCTGATTATAATCTATCTTAGGGATTAAAGCAATGGTGATCTTGTTAAACCCTAACTCATAAAGACTTTACCTACTTACTGCTAAATGGTAATTTATATACTAGTATTCCACTGCCCAAGTCTTTACCAATTGATTAAGAACGTACTCGTTGATCACAAGGGTCACCTGTCAGTCCAACTAAGCTCACTAATCTAAAGGCGAAGATAGGTCATTATTTGTGATCCTATTATTATAGATATATTAATCACTATATGGAGAGTCATCCCGACATCTAGCTAACTTGGTCGATATCACTAGATCCAGTTGAATGATAGGTCCAACTAAGGTAAACTGATCGATAAACATAAACAAGCAATCAACGATGAATTAATCATTCGAGATAAACAAACCAAACATTCAAATCTTCATAATAATGGCTAATACCCAAGGGTATTAGCCCTCAAACGTCATAATCAATACAAGAGTAATAATCTAACCAAGCTAAACTAATCGAGTTAAAAGAATGATACCAAAAATCAAACGATTACTAGAGTATAGGAGATTACAAAGTGTTTCCTATAGAATTGATAGCTTTGCTTGACCTCTTCTGCTCTTCTTGTATTCTGAAAATTGACTTTTGTGGTTAAGGTAACGAAAATATAATTAAGAACATTGAAACCCTGTTTTTAGGTTTTATATTTATAGGATCTGGAATTTGGTCGATACGGTGTATCGAGTGAGATGGATACAGCGTATCGGGGGTTTCGTGGAGTAGGGACCACGTTTGATATCTTCCAAAATATTTTATTACTTTAAATTGAATACAGTGTATAGAGTCCTCCTGGATACGGCGTATTGGTCTTTGAATCTTCGTGGTTTCTTGTGAAGTGTAGGCACAGATACGCCGTATTTTCCTTGATGGATCCGGCGTATAGGATGTCAGAACAGTAATATTCAAATGTCTTCGTTTTTAAGCTCCAAAAAATGGTATCCTTTTTGCTAATTTCACAAGCACTCTTAATTACTTCATTTGTCAAATACAAAACGATTAAGTAAAAATTCTTACAATAATCATACAAATTGGGTTAGTTACTTGGATAAATGATGCTATAAAATGTTGCTTATTTTGATTTCATCAAATATCCCCCCACCCCCACTTGGTAGACTTCTTGTCCTCAAGTAGCCTTTAGAGATTTATGAAAAATGTTTCCCTAAGGTTTTTTTTTCGTTAAAGCATTTTTTTGCAAGTTAATTGTACACAACTAAACTACTCTCGAAATAGGAAGATGGAAAAACACTCAAATCACTCAACTTATCTATGTTGGTAAACATGTAACTAAATTTGCTCATTTACTCATTCGGACGAGTATTAGTTTTCTATAATAAGCTTGGCAAGGATTACACATCCTCCACCTCTAGAGTCAAGGATAACATAATTTTATAAAGGCAAAATCTGGGTTTTTTATTTTAAAGGATTAGGGTTGATCATTCTAAACAATCTTTCTTCCTAAGTACCACACCAACAAGCAGCTGAATCACACATAAAATGGCCATAAACGACAGAATTGACATGCTTGACTCGATCACATCTCATTTTGAGTAAAACCTAAGGTTATTTTGAGGAAAGGAATTAAATTGTTGTTAAAATAATAATTTACTAAACAATATAGATTAAGTCCAAACAGAATAAGGCTCAAGTTGCTAGACACTTTTATCCGACCGTTATATAGGATTAAAGACACATATATATTCACTATCGTCCTTGATCATAGATATATAAATCCAACATCCGTAAGTTGGGTTCCCGTATAGGGCACTAACTCCTTTCAGCTCTTACTTGTCATATTATTTTACAATGACAAGTGGCGATATAGATACCACTTTTTTACTAATCTGTACATCGGTATTTTTATTTACCTTGATGCAACCATATATTCTAGCCTTCTAAATAATTCTATCAGTTCAAGCTTTAACGAACCGACTATCTTCAAATCTTTCCTCATCCTTTTTTGTTGCGATTTTTTTTCGAATATATATATTTTTTTCTTTTTACATACTATACTACGAATCTCGGTGTAATTTCACCATCTTCAGGATCATAATAACTCCAGATAATTTCTTCCATGATTTTTCATTCTTCGGACATACCAATTATTGTAATGGTAGTAAAAATACATGAGTTTTGACTACTTTTTACATTCCCATTGCAATGTGCAAATCTCCCAACCATACCAGAGATAGAAAATGACACAAGACACAGGAAATACATACTTCACACTTTAAGCAACTACCAACTGATAAATGGACGTAAACTAACAGGGTAGGCTAAGGTGTAAAGGTGTAACAAAACAAATAGTTGGTGTTATATTAAAGGATTAGCTCTACAGGTTTTTCTAGGGTTATCTTACTCTTAAAATGAGAGTAAACAAAGGGTTTATACGTGGGTTAACTAACCAGTATAGTTAGTTAATAATACAGCATATAAAGGCTTTTTGGGTGTAATCCTAGAAATTAACCAATTTAAACAAGTTACTCTATCTAAATCCATAATACTCATTATTGTGGTCTCGAATAGATATACCAAGCCAAGTTCTAAAGTCTACAACATCACTGGCACACTCGTATTTTTGTGGAATTTGGGTAAACATTTGGGAACGGATAAGGCTGAATCCTCACAATATCTAATAAGGGCTATATGTACAGGTTATATAACTATTAATTTCACAAAAGTATGCTTGAAATTTTTTAAATTTAAGCATAGTTTAAGCATTTTTAATGTGAAAAATAGGACAAGTAACGTTCTAATTCCCTTCCCCCCACTTAAATTATACAACGTCCTCGTTGTATAGATAAAACATTAAAAATGGGAAATTAAAAGAATTAAAACGAGAAACTCCCCTGATGTTTTACTCGGTAGATTCTCCAAGTTGAGTTTATGAGCAAGAATGTGTGTTGTAAATGTGTCTGGATACCAACATGACTACAACACACATAGGATTCTAGATGATCGATACTTCACCAACTTTGTCGATTTCTTTTCCAGCGAGGTCTTATGCAAAATATAGGAAAAACATGCAAAATCCTATCTCGGGTATCCTACGGTTAATAAATAATAAAAATAATAAACAGTAGGCAGGGCAGTAATATGCCTTACCCAAAACTAGGATACGCCGTATCGAGAGACCTGTAAGAAAAGAATCAATATCGAGTCCGTATGCCAAATAGTCTGTTCATGAGCACTGAATACGCGTATAGACATATCTGGACGAATAAAGTTTTTAAATGCCAGGAAAATACAGGACGGATAACGTCTATACATTCAATATGCCGTATGGTATTGGAGTTGCAGATACGTTGTAATTGATTGTTTGGGAAGACAAACACGATAAAAATGAAATATAACCATTCGGTTTGTCTCCCCGGGAAGGGGAAGTACTTTTCTTTCAGCTAGTCATTAAGTTAGACTTTTTATTCATCTTCTTTCTACTTCATCTCATGCATGCTTATGTGCTCGCGTGTGAGCCATTCTTCTATTTTTACATCTCGGGTAAATTCGTGTCCTAAGTTCAAGACTCCTTTGTAGAAACTTTTGAGCTTCTGGTACGGATGCGAGATTCCATTCAGCTTATCATGCACACTCACCTTTAGTAATGGCTTGATCTTGTTGCATTGGGCATTAGATAGATGTTTAAACCTTGGATGTGATCGCACCATTTGGTAAGTCATGTTATCATTACCATTGTAGATAGTGATTAATCCATCAAATCTTCTTGCTACACACACATGAAGCTTTGCAGAATGGTTCTCCAACAATGACATCTCCCATGTCTTGATCTCGGTAGCCATCCATATTTTCCACTACTGCAAAATGAGTTACAACAGAAATTTTTTTGACAAATATAGGTATATTCATAAAAGCTCCAACTACGTTCTTTCCTTTGTATTCAAATTTGTCCTTCATTATAGAATTGTAGAACTCTCTAGACATCACATTAATGGAAAAAAGTAGGAAAAAATTAGCATTAACATATTCAAAACCTATCATGCATGAAAATCTCAAGTTGTAGGCACAATCAATATTGATCTTCTGGTCAATGTCACAAAAACTAGGGTACTCGTCAAAACTTTCATTATTCCTAGTCTTGATTATGTCAATTATGGGCTCATTAATTACCTCACCTTCCTGAATGGTGGGCATCAAATCATCAACTTGATCTCTCCTAAGTTTTAATGGTACATTAAGATCATTTAATTCGATGTAATCTCCATATAAATGGTTAATGATCTATTTAACACCAAAGTCTCTCCTATTAGCCTAGCTTCTAATTCAAGTTCCACACGTTCTCTTAAACCTAACATGTAGACCCTCTTAATCAAACTACTAGCAGGTTTCATACTTTTAAAAATAATTTTATCATCCCCTACCCTTAAAGTAATCTTTCTTTTGAACACATCAATCTTAGTGTAGGCGGTAGACAAAAATGGTCTTTCGGGGATCAAAGGCACTTTGACATCCTTGGGCATATCTAGTATTATGAAGTCCACGGGGAAAACAAACTTACCAATCCCTACTAGTACATTCTCAGCTATTCCCTTTGAATATTTCAATGTCCTATCTACTAATTCAACCATCAACTTAGTGTGAGCTAATTCGCCTAAATCTAAGTTAAGGTAGGTCGAGAGAGGCATGACACTTACGCTAGATCCTAAGTTAGCAAGGGAATTATCAAAGCAAACATTACTAATATAGCATGGTAAAGTGAGACTTCCTAGGTATTTCTCCTTTCAGGTATGGAATTGTCGATATGTGACGCTCCATATGAGTTAGCTTCCAAGAATTGCGGTTCATACGATCCCTTCTTCTCATTACAGTAACAATCATTCAAATGACTTAGAAATGGAATAGTCATTCGTCTTGACTCGAACATCAGCTTACTATTATGTTAGGCCGATACAACGTATTAGGATGATCCGATATGGCGTATCGGTGTCATATCAGCTTCAACAGTAGTCGAGATCGACTTGACATGACCCCTAGGGTTTGTTTCAGTAGAGCTAGGTAGACTTCCAAATCCTTTTTCCTGTAGTGCCTTGCTCATTTGCCCGATTTGAATCTCCAAAGTTTTAATCAAAGCTCCTTGGTTTCTGATGGCAGCGTCAGTGGAAGCTCGAATTTCCTTGATCAAGTTGTAGTTTTCTTCATGTATCTTTGCTCATTCACTCATAAATTTGCTTAGTGATTCTTCCATTGATTGTCTTCATTCTTGATGCGAAGGATTTGCATTGTTTCTTTGGTAAAATCCCAGAGCTGCTGCTCTATATTGCCCTCCTTGTTGGAAGGGTGCACCAAACTAAGTATAATAAGATTCTTCAAGGGTTTTACCTTCTTCTTTGAGTGGACAATTTTTGGTGTAGTGGGGTCCTTTACATTGTTTACATCCCACTTGGGCAGCATAAACCATTTCATTCACCTTCTTGATTTCTCTTCTAAGATTGTTGAGTTGTGCTTGAATTGTAGCCAATCCATCAAAAGTTTCAGTACTTCTTGTCCTAGATGTTCCATTGTGCCATTTTTGAGAATATTCTGCCACCTCTTAGATGGTTACTTTTGCATCGGCAGCTGTCTTAGTTGGTATGGTACCTTTTGAATTAAGAATTTGTCTAGTTGGAACATCTAATCCATTGTAAAACAAGATCACCTACTGCATCTCTGTCAAGTAGTGTTGAGGGCACTTTATCAAGAGTTCTTTAAATCTCTCCCATGCTTGGTAAAGGGTTTCATTGGGTTCTTGCTTAAAGTTGTTGATCTCCTCTATTTTCTTTGCAGCTCGAGTAGGTGGGCAATACTTTCTTAGAAACTTTGTCTTAGATCTTTCCTCATGTTTGACACCGAACTAGACGGTTTGTTTCTTAGCCAACGACTCGCGGCTCCAGTTAAGGACATAGGGAAGACTCGAAGCATTATTTGATCTCGAGTAATATTAGGAACATGGAATAAGTCAACAATATCTAGAACTTTCTCAATGTGTTCGTTTGCATATTCATGATCCGAACCGTTAAAGGTGTTGTCTCATGATCCGAACCGTTAAAGGTGTTGTCTCGTAGTTCCTTAAGAAATTGGCCTTTTAGTTCAAAGTGATCTTTGTCATTGATTTTAGGCCTAGCAATGCCCGATCCATAGTCAGCTCGGGTTTTGCTCATGTATTGTTCCATGGTTTCCGCCATTGTTTCTGCAAATTCTTCCTCGGAATTCTCTTCTAGATTAGAAAATAGATTGTATTCAGGAGATCTTGATTCGTCAAGACTTAGTGTCTTGAAAAGCTTCCTAGATGATCGAAATTCTCATTCTGGCTCCTTGAAAGGCGTTAATAGTTTATTTGTTGAACTCCTTGTCATGCACTACCTAAAACAGAGGATAAACAATCAGTAGGATAGGCTCGGAAGAAAGAAAACACAGTAATACAGAAATTGAATGCGAAAAACCAGCTTCTGTTATTGTATCAGATGATCGATACGTCGTATTCAGTTGATCTGAATAGGCCGTATCAGTCTATTGAATGGATACGCTGTATTGGTAAAGAAATTTAGATACGCCGTATCCAATGGTAGTGGATAGCCGTATCAGGTTATCGACTAAAATAATGTATAGAAAACACTAAAAACAAGCAAAACAATCACACAAATAAAACAAGCAAACAATTAAAAGCAAATATACAGAATTTTACAAAATTTTACACTAATCTAAATTATACTAATTAATCTGAATTACACTAATCCTAAGGGTTAGATTAATCTAATGTTAAAAACCAAAATATTTGTTGGGAATTAAACTCATACACTTAGTACTGCCAAGCCAAAGACTTAGTACTGCTCAAGATTACAACTGCCAATACTAACTAGTTAGTACTGCTAGAAGAAAGTTAGTACTGCCAGTACCTAACTTAACACTGCTAAAAGAGTTAAGACTGCTGCATGAAGACTTGTTAGGATCACATAAATGGACCCGAACAAAGAAGCTTCGGTCACTCGAAGATGCAAGACAAAAGTCTAGCTCGAAAGACTATGTTAATTAATGTTTATTATGTATACGGGCCAAGATGTAAAAAGCCCAAAAAGAAAGCCCTCAAAGGCAAATCCTAGTTAGTATAAATACACCTAGTTTAGTCAAAATTAGGTTAGCTACTTCATTATTATTTTTCATCTTAAGGGTTTGTAGCAACTCTTGTTTTTCATTCAATCAAAAGTCTTTAATGTTTAATCTTTCTTTTTGCCATTGATCTTGTGATTTCATCCATGGAATGATCTAGGGATCCTACAATTGGTATCAAGAGCCTACAAGATTGATGTATTGATTTGGTTTGTATTTTTTTTCTATTGATTTCGAAAAAAAAAGAGGTTTTTTTGTTTTTGATTATTTGTTTGTTTGTTTTGATTCTTGAATTCAAAGATGGTTTATGGTTAAACTAATAATCACTCAAACCATCTTGTTAGCAATCAACGATCTCGTGATTTTCTTTTGTTCATTTTTTTGTTCGTGTATTGTTAAGCAAGAAAAAAGGGTCTTTGAATTCGTGTTTTTGTGCTCACCGAACGAGTCAATCGAACAAGAGAACCGAACGAGGGGAGAACAAGAGGACCGAACGAGGGGAAAACAAGGATAATCGAACCACTGTCCACCTTCTTCAATCGAACGAGAAGATCGATCAAGAGGATCGAACGAGAAGATCGATCAAGACAATCGAACGAGTTTAGTAGTCTTTGTGAATCGAACTAGTGGAAATCAAGGTTGGATCGAACAAGCGATCGAACAAGCGATCGAACAAGAGAGGATCGAACAACCTTCTTCAATCGAACAAGACGATCGAACTAAGAGGTTCGAACGAGCAGATCGATCAAGAGGATCGAACGAAGGGATCGAACGAGTGGATAGAACAAAGGGATCGAACAAGCAACTCCTTTGAGGACCGAACTAGTTTATACTTTGTGCACCGAACGAACTCGATTTCTCTAGGATCGAACGAGTTGGCTTTCGTTGAACCGAACGAGCTCATTTTCGCTAGGATCGAACGAGTTGATGTTTTAAGGACCGAACGAGCCTTAAGCCACAAGAATCGAACGAGTGTTTTTCTTGGTCAACTGAACTAGATAACCGAATAAGCTATCCCTTTTGAACCGAACTAAATAATCAAACAAAATCAAAAACATAAACACAAATCAAACAAATCAACAATCACTTACGATCTGTTCATTCATACTTAAATCAAAATGGCTTCAAATGAAGAAACAAATGCAGCGGGTATCGATACTCGTCCACCTATGTTGGTTGAAAGTGACTACGATTCTTGGAAGATTCGTATA
>BQNB010105028.1:0-22162 GCA_026074375.1 Tanacetum coccineum
CACGCTGCGCAACTTGTACATTGTATCAACACTAATGACAATTAAATTAGAGGACCTAAGTTTATAATATAATAGATGATTACTGTTAAAAAAAACAGTGTCATGATTTTAATTTTGCTACTACCTTATTCTATACGTAAGATAAAACCAATGACTAATTTCAGTATTCATGAAAATCCAAGTGAAAACAACGTTTTAGTGTGTGAAAGTGCCAACCCCCAAAGTGTAAATTTATCACACTGGGTTGTTTAAATACTTTACACATTGATTATCTTTTGAATTTCACTTAGTAGAGCCACACTCATCTTCTTCAACTTCAAATTTTGAGGTGTGTCCAAAATCACAGTTCATAATATTCCTCCTAGAATAAAACGATCAAAAAAACTCGATGTTTAAGCCATAAATAACACATTTGAGATAAGAAAAATATAATTCAAAAAGTGTTAACGAAATGAAAGTATTAAAATGCCTTTAAGCTTGACCATAGTGAAAATTAAGGTCGGGCGAAGGCAGCAAAATTTGGTTAAAAAGGAAACATATCAAAATCTTTCTACATCATTTGGGTATACAAAGGTGTTTCGGCCTTTCGCGTGAATCCGACCAGGCCCAATCTGTTTTGATTTTTGCCCCTACAAAAGTTTTACCCATTTTGACCCGTTACCCAACCTTTCACCTAACAACGCCACCTTTGCACCTGATAGTTGTTTAACCATCTCACGACAACACTTGATTTATTTTGGTTTTAGAGCATTATAATCAAACAGTAAACAAACGCAGAGTATTTTTACATTCTATAGTTATGCAACATACTTCATTTTGCCTATTAAAAAAAGCTTCATTATGAAAAACCAAGTGAAAACTGTTATAACACTATCAAAAACAGATTTGCATCTTCATTTTTTATCTAAACTTGTTTCTAGGTTGGCTGAAAAAATCACATCTGACATAGGATCTTGAGGTAAGCCTACTTTGCATCTTCATTTCTGATCTAAACCTGTTTCTAGGTTGGCTAAAAAAACAGATATGCATCTTCATTTCTGATCTAAACTTGTTTCTAGATTGGATGTCAAGGATCTCATTCGTGCTAGTGACAACTGTTATAACACTATCAAAAACAGATTCGCATCTTCAATTCTGATCTAAACCTGTTTCTAGGTTGATTAATTTGATAGTCGGCAATGTAATCTATAGTAATACAATATTTGCTTACGTAGGCCGGCTGATAACATATTTTAGAACGGACGTTGTTATGGAGTCTACAAATATTTACCTTAAACTTTATACCATATGTGTTACAAACAGCAATAAGTTATAGTATATATTTATGTAATTACTGGTTCAATTCGGGTTCAGTTGGGGTCCCATAACACTTATTGTCCAATATTTCTTAAATTTCAGTATAAACTGTCAAACATGATTGTATAAACTGTATAATTTCAGTATACAGTTAGCAAGTTATAGGATTTACAAAATACAAAAAAGCTTGCATTTTGTTGTATTGACCTGTGCTCTATTAGACTTATTTTTGTTAGTCTAAACTTAACCCCAATCAATCCATTCATTAGTATATGGGTCGAAATCGCAGTAAATGGGTCAGAATTAACACCTATTATTAAAGAAGCTAATCCAAACACCCCCTTAAATTTGTCAAAACTCGATAATAATCTCATTAGCTGATTTCATAAGACTAACACTATTTCGCTCTTCTTAATTTGTGAGTTTAACTGCTGGTTTTTCTACACGGCTAACCTTATCCTAAGAAAGTCTGTATTGATCATCTATCTATTACATAATTTCTACACAATTACAATAGGCTTACCTTAAGATCCTATCGTTGTCCCTAAGCTCGTAGCCCACCTTTTCAGCTCAGCTTTCATTTGAAACTTTTCAAATTATCGCCTACTGTTCCATGAGCCACTTCAACTTTCTTTTCATTGGAGTCGATTAAATACTGTAATTGATTACAAAAAAAAGCGTTTCAATGAAACTGAAGTACCAAAAGACAGAAGATAGTTACACAGCATACAAACATAAAGATAAAAACTACACATACATATTTTCTTTTGCGATCTGCATTAGCAGCTCCTTGGTGTGGGTATGGTTTTCACTTGATTTAAGCCCCTCTCTCTTCTGCCTAACCCCATATACAATAGGCAGATTCCATTCAAGAAAACCAAAAACCAAAAATTAAAATCATTGTGTATAAATAAAAAATGATACTTTTAGCTTATTTATCAAGCTTATATGCTTATTTTGATTTTGATACAGACATCAACATGTTTGTGATTCATTATGTCTTGTAAATAAGAAAAATATTATACCATGTACGTTACCCCGTCACTGTGTTGATTCGGCTTAAGAACTTTGTAATTCAACGTCCCACTCACTCTTTGGAATTTCTCCTCAGTCTGCAACCACAACATGTTCTTTGTTTAACCTGAAATGTTTCCAAATGAATATGGTATATCTGTTTTAATTAATCGACTTACGTCAGACATCAAATCCAAGGGCATGTAATTTGCGTCATATAAATAGGTGCATGGAAGGAATCATTTAGATCTCTTAACAAAATAAATACTCAACTACGCATCACACACGTACACACTTTCTCTCTTTATAGTTGCTATTGTCTCTTTCCTATTAAGTATTATAACGAACAATCCCTTACTCAATATTTGCACTTAATCTTATATACCCGAAAATGTATGCAAACTTATGGGCTACCAGTAACCAAGCCTTAGCCCACACAAATTAGATATTCAAGCTTGTCAGTTTTCTAAATACTGTTACAAAATCATTTCTACTCACCAAATCCAAGATCAGTTATCAAATCATCAGTAAGTAGTTGAATATGTTTAAAAAAACCATACTCATGATCACATAAGTCAATAAACAATCAGTTTTCCACTATCTAATCACATAATTCCTAATCACAACCATCTCAGCCAAGCACGCAATAACAATAGCCACGCAATCGTTGAGCATGAGCCTATGAACACATTAATATTGAAAGCTAAAGTTCATTGTGCATTATAAGAGAACACTAACCTCTTGATTTCCGAACACATGTCAACAGCCATTTCCATTGGTTCTCCTGTAAACGTCTAAAATAGTAAGCTCATGGTTGTGTTTGATGGCTCAAATATGTTATACTTTGAGGTCATTTGATTTGGGCAGTCTGCATAGCAAGTACTTATCAGCATGTTGTGCATCAACGTGTTGCGTTTGCCAACTCAGGATGACCAATCAGTGATTTGTCTCTTCACCATCTACACACATAATAACAAAACTCATGACATTCTACATTACATAACACGTATTGGGGTTAAATTCTACCAGTATAATTTTCATAATTATCCGAATGTAGCAACTGACATTCTATTTATACTTGTTAATCTAGTCGTGAGCTAAGGCTTAGTTGTGTGAGTGACAGGCTTGGCGAGTCTCTTGTATGTGGTAATTAGCCACATAAGCCACATAAGTTTGTGCGTATATGTTTCTGATTAATGATGTTAAATATTCGTGAACTGAATGCAGTATATGAGTCCAAACCTGTAGGTACGTCCTGGTCAATCGATAAAACATGAGCACAATGGCTAGCTAACAACGTTAAGTTGCACACCCTTATGCGTAATCCAAAACACATAATTAATTGTAAAATTAAAAGCTTTCAGAAATCTATTATCAAAAACAAAAGCCAAAAACGTAAGACAACAATCAAAACTTTTGCTTAAAATGCTCCCACATGATAATCTTCACCGCTGAACTATGCTAAACACCGTGTCGAACCAATTTTACGCATAAATTATAAGACATCCCAAACACCCCCTTCTATATGCTCCCAAGTACTTATATTATGTGAACACGAAATAAAAATTAATCAAAAGATGAAAAATTAGTACCATGTAATTGTGGCCTATGACATGTCCTGATACTCTCCAAGTACTCATCCTCCTCTCACTTTCCAAGATTCAAAGGAAATTGCAAACACCCAATTCTACACAAATCCAAAACCAACAACTAATGTCAGAATTTTTTCATTTGCAACAAATTTATAAATGGAAAAATGATTCATACCTGATAAGCAATGTTGGGTCACAGCACCAGAATTGACAATGAGTATCTTGTTCACAAATGAAAGAAAAGCCCCAAAATTGGAAACCAAATTAGGGTTCTACTTATTTGAAGAACCTTCAAGAAGATGTTAGGTAAACATACCGTCTAACATCATACCCGGGATTGTAAAATTCATTTGGATCTTAATTTTGATGGCAGAAATCAGTGGTTGCTGCTAATTTTTGGTTCCGGCTTGTGGGTTTGATGAATCACAATTGTGTGTTAGTGTGTGTGTGTGTGTGAAGCGGTTTTGTGTGTGAGAGGGGTGATGAATATGGGTTGAACAAACACGTATACGAGAGAGAGGGACACGTGTATGATATTTTAAAGTAGTAATTTAACCCGCGTCGGAGCATTTAACAAATCAGGCGGAAGTGGCGGTTTCAGGCAGCATTAGTGGTTTCCGGCGGGTCAACCCAACAGCACATTAAATGCATTTGGGTGACCGGTACCCCTTTTTAGTAAAGGTAATAATTAATGTCAATTAGAACATAAGCAGTTGATATTTTTAATATTTTTTTAACATAAACACTTGATATTGAAGAACAAACATTAGTATTGTAGGAAACTAGGAAAGAATATGAATAGATCTTGTTGAGTTCATACTCTGGTGGGATTATTATATGTTTTTTTAATCAAAACTACGTAGTTTTGAATGATTCTACATAGGGATGAGCACGGTACCATTTTGGTACCGTACCGGCACCGTTTACGAAGTACCGTATTTTTTCCCGACTAAAGTATGTAGTCCCGATCCCGGAACCGAGGACTATATCGGTACCGGTTCCGGTACCGGGAAAACCGGTACTAAACCGAACCGAGTACCGTTTACTATAAAAAAATCCCAAATTTGACTCACTTTTAGTCCAAAGTTCAATCTTTCCTTCTGATCGGTAAGCCTTTTATCACTAAACCTTTAATCACTCCTCCTAAAATTGTGTATATCAGCACAACATAATCGTCACCCATATCATTGTTTCTACTGAACCAAAGTTTATTCTTTCCTACTAGGAACTAAGATTTATTGAACCAAAGTTTATTCTTTCCTACTAGGAAAACTAAAGATTATTAATAAAATTCATTTGGATCTTAATTTTGATGGCAGAAATCAGTGGTTGCTGCTAATTTTTGGTTCCGGCTTGTGGGTTTGATGAATCACAATTGTGTGTTAGTGTGTGTGTGTGTGTGAAGCGGTTTTGTGTGTGAGAGGGGTGATGAATATGGGTTAAACAAACACGTATATGAGAGAGAGGGACACGTGTATGATATTTTAAAGTAGTAATTTAACCCGCGTCGGAGCATTTAACAAATCAGGCGGAAGTGGCGGTTTCAGGCAGCATTAGTGGTTTCCGGCGGGTCAACCCAACAGCACATTAAATGCATTTGGGTGACCGGTACCCCTTTTTAGTAAAGGTAATAATTAATGTCAATTAGAACATAAGCAGTTGATATTTTTAATATTTTTTTAACATAAACACTTGATATTGAACAACAAACATTAGTATTGTAGGAAACTAGGAAAGAATATGAATAGATCTTGTTGAGTTCATACTCTGGTGGGATTATTATATGTTTTTTTAATCAAAACTACGTAGTTTTGAATGATTCTACACCTAAGTTTGTATACAATACAGCCAAACGTTCCCTTTCCCCTATATTAAAACAAATAATTTAAGTACAATAGAACGTGACTGAAATACCACATTAGCTCAAACAACGCTTGATAAACAACGCTTGTAGTGTACTAGTTCTCTCTTCTTTTCGTTAGTTCTAGTTTGTAATATGTTTCTAGCTTAAGAAATATATAAGGTTTGGTGTTATATCTCTTGTTTATTTTCATAGTCTAGTTTTCAACAAGCTAGTGGGTATAGTTGTGGTGTTGAATTATTCACACTATTTACCTAGTCGGTGGGATATTATCGCGGTTATTCCACAACAAGTGGTATCAAGAGCCGATGTTATTCTTAGTATGCTCTGTGGTTGCAATTTAATTTGATCTTCCACATCAGAAAAGAATTACGTTGGTTTTTTGGTATAAGCTGTTGAAAATTAATTTGTACTCGAAATGGTGGACGGCAAAGTTGACAAAGTACCTTCCACATCCACATTGGTGGATCCAACATCTTCAAACTAGGCTAGACCGGTCTTGACGAATGCAAGATTGGCGGTGGAGGTTTTTGATGGCACGGGCCATTTCGGTATGTGGCAAAGTGAGTATCTAGACACTCTTTTTCAGCAAGGTCTAGACATTGCCGTTGAAGAAAGTAAACCAGAGGATGTAGAAGAGAGGAATTGGTTAACCATCAATCGGTTAGCTTGTGGTACGATTCGTTCATGTCTTTTGAGAGAGCAACGATATGCTTTCTCAAAAGAAACATCTGCTTACAAATTGTGGGTAGCATTGGAAGAGATTTTTCTGAAAAAGAATTGTCAGAATAAGCTCTTTATGAACAAGCGACTCTTTCGCTTCACATATGTACCGGGTACCACAATGAATGATCACATTACTAGTTTTAATCAGCTGGTAACCGATTTGATGAATATGAATGAGGTGTTCAAAGACCAGGATCTAGCATTAATATTGTTAGGATCGCTTCCATATGAGTACGAGTTACTTGAAATAACTCTACTTAATGGGAAGGATGATGTGTCTCTTAGTGAAGTTTGTATTGCCTTGTATAGTAAAGAACTGAGAAGGAAGGACAAGCAGATTAGTTCAAGTGGAGACGCAGATGTTTTGCTAGTTAGAGGTCGTTCGCAGAAGAAGGGCATCGATAAGAGATGGAGATCCAAGTCAAGGCTGAGACTAAGCAAAGATGAATGTGCCTTTTGTCATGAAAAAGGTCATTGGAAAAGAGATTGTCCAAGGTTGAAAACTAAGGACAATCATTACAAAGGGAAAGCTATAGCGGAGGAGAATGTAACCAAGTGTGACGATGAAGAATCAGATCTCTCACTTGCAACATCGTCAAGCAAAAATGCTTCTGAGATATGGCTATTGGATTCCGCATGTAGCCATCATATTGCACCACATCGAGAGTGGTTTAGTAATTTTGAAGAGCATAAGGAAGTTGTTTATACAGCAGACAAAACTCCCCTCACTACTCATGGTATTGGTTTCGTTCGATTGCAGAATGAAGACGAAACAATTGTGACCTTGAAAGGTGTTCATTATTCGCCAAAGTTGAAGAAGAATCTCATTTCCGTTGGTACCTTAGAATCTAAAGGGTTCGAAGTCAGAGCAAAGGATGGGGTTATGAAGATCATCTCTGGCGTACTTGTAGTAATGAAAGGTATTCGAAAAATAAACAACACATATCACTACAAGGGTAGAACGGTTGTTGGAATTGTAGCAGCTGTTTCTGATGGTGATAGAAATTCAGAAGCTGTGAAGCTATGGCATATGCGCTTAGGAGATGCAGGATAAAAATCCTTGAATTTGCTCATAAAACAAGGATTATTAAAAGGACTTAGTTCCTGTAAGTTGGATCTTTGTGAGCATTGCATCAACGGGAAGACGACAAGGGTGAAATTTAGGACAACTATCCACAAGACACAAGGCATCTTGGATTATGTCCACTATGATGTGTGGGGTCCCTCAAAGACAAGATCTCTAGGAGGGAAACACTACTATGTGACCTTTGTTGATGACTTTTCTCAAAGAGTATGGATGTACACGCTAAAGACGAAGGATGAAGTGCTATGAGTGTTCATCAAGTGGAAAAAGATAATGGAAACTCAAACGTGTAGAAAAATCAAACATCTCCGAACAGATAATGGTGGAGAGTATAAAAATGATCTTTTCACAAAGTTTTGTGAAGATGAAGGCATCGTCAGGCATTTCACTGTCAGACATACACCACAACAGAATGGGGTGGCTGAACGCATGAACCGAACCTTGCTGGAGAAAGTTCAGTGTATGTTATCTAATGCTGGGTTGGGTAAAGAATTTTGGGCTGAAGCTGTGACGTATGCGTGTCACCTCGTTAATCGTTTGCCATCAACTGCTATTGATGGGAAAACACCATTTGAGAAATGGTATGGAAAACCTGCAACAGATTATGATTCCTTACATGTATTTGGTTCCGCTGCATATTATCATGTAAAGGAATCAAAGCTGGATCCTAGAGCAAAGAAAGCATTATTTATGGGGATCACCTCTGGAATCAAAGGCTATCGCTTATGGTGTCCAGAGACAAAGAATCACGATCTTTAAGTAGGGATGTCACCTTAAATGAATCTACCATGTTGAAAGTAAGAAGTGATTTTTGAAGTGTTGAGCCAGTTAGATGGAACTACCCAAAAAGTAGACGTTTGAAAGAATATTTGTAACTCTGATAGAGAACCCGATGATAATTCTCTTATGGTAGAAGGAGATTATGAAGAAGAGGAGGTTCAAGCCGAAGAACCTCGACAGCAACAACATGAATCAATTGCTACTAGCAAGTAAAAAAGAAACACTAAAAGGCCTGCTCGCCTTAATGATACGGTTGCTTGTGCATCTTCAATTGCAGCTGATGATGTTCCAACTACTTACTCTGAAGCGGTTTGAGACTCAGAGAATGAGAAGTGGAGGATTGCCATGAGCGAAGAAATGCAGTCTCTTAAGAAGAATCAGACATGAGAGTTGACCAACCTCCCAGATGGAAAGAAGGCAATTGGATGCAAATGGGTGTATGCAAAGAAAGAAGGGTTTCCTGGCCAAGATGATGTTCGCTACAAAGCAAGATTGGTAGCTAAAGGCTACGCTCAGAAAGAGGGAATTGATTATAATGAAGTTTTTTCTCCAGTGGTAAAACATTCCTCTATTAGAATTTTGTTGGCTTTGGTAGCACAGTTGGATTTGGAACTAGTTCAGATGGATGTGAAGACTGCATTTCTACATGGTGACTTAGAAGAGGAAATCTATATGGTTCAGGCAGAAGGATTCAAAGTTACTGGAAAAGAGCATGAAGTATGTAAGCTTCCTAAATCGTTGTACGGGTTGAAGCAATCCCCAAGGCAATGGTACAAACGATTTGATAAGTTTATGATGGAGTCGAAGTACACAAGAAGCAAATACGACCATTGTGTCTATTTGAAAAAGCTACAAGATGGGTCCTTCGTATATCTTCTTCTATATGTAGATGATATGTTGATAGCTTCTCAAAGTCTAGACGAGATTGAAACGTTAAAGACTCGGTTGAAAAGCGAATTTGAGATGAAGGATCTCGGTGAAGCAAAGATGATTTTCGGTATGGAGATAGTTAGAGACAGAAAATTAAGGAAGCTTTGTTTAACTCAGAAACAATATTTGAGAAGGGTTTTAAAGCGTTTTAGGTTCGACAAACAGACAAAACGAGTTAGTACTCCACTCGCTTCTCAATTTAAGATTAGTGCTGCTATGTCACCGAAAAATGATACAGAGAGGGCATACATGGAAAATGTGCCTTATGCAAATGATGTCGGTAACTTAATGTATGTTATGATATGTACTCGACCAGATATTAGTCATGCGGTTGGGATGGTGAGCATGTATATGCATAACCCTGGAAAAGGCCATTGGCAAGCTGTGAAATGGATATTATAGTATATCCATAACACGGTCGATGTAGGGTTAGTATTCGAACATGTAAGTAGTCAGTGGGTAGCAGGATATTTTATTCCGACTATGCTGGAGATTTAGACAAGCGGAGATCTACTACAGGCTATGTTTTTACTCTAGCAAAAGCTCCAATTAGTTGGAAGTCTACCTTACAGTCAACCAAAAGCAGAGTATATGGCGATGACAGAGGCTGTAAAGGAAGCAATTTGGCTTCAAGGATTGCTCGGTGAACTTGGAATCAAACATAAGTTTGTCACAATGCATTCTGACAGTTAGAGTGCAATTCATTTAGCGAAGAATCAGGTTTATCACGCAAAGACAAAGCACATTGATGTTTGGTATCATTTCATACGAGAGATACTGGAAGAAGGTGGAGTTAGAATCTAGAAGATCCATACTTCTAAGAATCCCGCAGATATGCTGACTAAAGTAGTAGCTGGGATCAAGTTCAATTACTGTTTGGACTTGATCAATGTTGTAAGAACTTGAAGGTTGGTTTGAAGACTCCACCAAAGATGGTTGACGACGAGATTGAAGAATTGATATTCACCAAGGTGGAGATTTGTAAGAATATTGGCTCATATCAAGTGGGCAAATTGAAGACATCAATAATTTGGAAAGTTGGTTATGCAAGTTGATGCAACTTGCTTATCCTTTCTACATGCATAAACTAGCAAGGATATTGAGCCTATAAATAGCTCATTAGTTTCTTGTTTAAAGCACACCAAAAACACACAAGCACATCTTGTAGTGTACTAGTTCTCTCTTCTTTTCGTTAGTTCTAGTTTGTAATATGTTTCTAGCTTAAGAAATATATAAGGTTTGGTGTTACATCTCTTGTTTATTTTCATAGTCTAGTTTTCAACAAGCTAGTTAGGGGTATAGTTGTGGTGTTGAATTATTCACACTATTTACCTAGTCAGTGGGATATTATCGCGGTTATTCCACAACAGATTAAAGATTTAATAGTTTTGGGTTATTGGTTGCCTATAAATAGAGGCCAATGTCATTAGTTTTCTTTGTATCTTTTGAAATTAGGGTTTGATACATTTGAATTTGGTTTTGTAATTTGGTTTGGTATTTGTATAAAGCTTCCGCTTCGTTTGTTTGAATTTGTTTGTTGTTCGTCATTTGATTAACAACAAGTTGTTACAGAAAGCATGTTTGTTTAAGGCCATGAAGAAAAAGAATAAAAAAGTTCATGAGATTGAAGTTCGATGTTATTGGTTTGAAGAATAGATATGAATTTCAGAAATAATAGTTTTTGGTGGAGCGAATCGTTTGTTATGCTTTTACAATCGGTTAGTTTCTGGGATTCGCATATGAAATTAGAATTTGTTTCTTTGATTGATTTGAATTGGTTTGTTGTAATATTAGGAAAACGTTGTGGTTAGTTAGCTGTATTGGTCATATTGGTTTTTAATATTCCGTAGAAGACATCTACCTCCGTATTAGGTTGTTTTCTGTATTTGAATTTAAATATTTGTTTGTATTCAATCGTAATCCTAATTATAAAAGTGGGCTCAATAACTTATTATTCGTATCAAATTTGGGCGCGATGTGGAATTTAGAGCCGTTTGTCAAGTTATTTATTAACTTGAATTTTATTTGATACGACATAGTGTGAAAGTTGGACCGTAATACATATCAAATAATTGGTCAATTGAATTGAATTTGGTTTTTTGGATTTAAGATCGATTTTGGTGTTTGAAGACTGGTAATAATCGGATCTTTGGAATTTTTTTCATTTTTTGAAATTTGTTAGTTTGAAAATTTGGATCATCTGTTTGTGCGGAAAAACTTATTGAAATTGTTCCCGAATTTGATTGTCCATGTTGAAGATCGTATCGAGCCGATTAGTTTTTGTTTGGTTGACCGAGTTTTGATTTGTTGGTTAATATTTGAGTGTTCGTTTGAAGTCATAAAGCGTTACGGTTGGATCGATTTTATTCGATTGTTTTGGAATCGATGTTGTTTGAATTTGCTAGCATCTTCTCTTAGCGTTGAAATTTGAATATTATACGAAAGGATTCGTTTTTGAAGATTTTGGAGCGGGAGTTGAAGTCACGTTGGAGATTGTTAGAAAGTGACTTTAAACTCTAAGGGGCATTTTCTAAATTTGGTTTGGATAGATATTAGTTTTTTGATAGTTTTCCTAATTTAAGTCGATTAAGATTAATTGGTAAGTTTTGGTCATGGTTTGCCTATTAAGAAGGCCAAGTGTCAATTAGTTTTTTTTTATACCTTTTTAATTATGGTTTGTTACCTTTGAATTGGTTTTTTAATTTGGTTTTGTAATTTGTTATAAAGCTTCCGCTTCGTTTGTTTAATTTTGTTTAGTTCGTCTTTGTGATTTTTAATTACCATCAGAGGCATGATATATTATTATCGAGTACCAATACGCGTATTTATCCTGGGAAAAAAGTAACAAATTAGCCTTATTCTAGTCTGTTGTTGTTTGTTTAGGGATAATTGATCCACTTTTCATACTATTTCTTTAAGCAATGGTGTTACTTTTGATGAAGTGATTGATTATTGCGAAAAATTTCGCAGTACCCGGTTGAGATTGATGTTGTCTCAAAATATCACTGACAAAATTTGTTTTCCAAAATACCCATATGAATCGCGTCCCACTCGATTTACTTTTGGACACGTGTCGGGCTATTACGCAACATAGAAAGTATCGACTGAACCCTAATTTAGTTAAATGTAGATCGCGTGCCCTATTGGGTGATTACATTTTTTTTGTCTTCTAGCGAAATTTTTCGCAGTAACCGTTTGGGAAATGTGTTATCTAGGAATAACCCTGACAATTTTTTTTTCAATATGACCATGTAAATCGCGCTTGGAGCATAGCGATTTACATTTGCATACGTGTTGGCGTTTTATTGGCTCGTGAGAAAAATAAAAAATAAAAAAAAATTGAAAGTATATCGCGCTTGGAGCATAGCCATTTACATTTTTATTTTTTTTTTGAAAAACTTTTGTAAATAAAAAATATATATAATGTGGATCGCGCGACATGCATAGCGATTTACATTTGATAATTTTTATTTTATTTTTTATTTTTCAAGTCTGGTGAGGTTTAAATTTAGGGTTTAGGGTATACCATGTTTTGTTTATTGAAATTCAAGATCTCGGACATTTTTGCGTACGTATTTGGATACTCAAATGTTTTATTTAAAATTGTTTATTTGGTTATCTGTGTAGTCTTTGATGAGCTCTACTTAATGAATCAAAATTTACTAAAATTAGTTTTAATATGCATAAGATACGATGGTGCAAAGTGTGTAAGTTGGTCATTTTAAACCTATATTTTTGCAATTATAAAAGTTGGAATTGAAAGCATAAAAGTTAACGGTAGTCATTAAAAAGCATTACAACATGAGAATCACCAGATCTCTAGTAGAGTACATGGCCAACCTTATTTAGACGATATGAAAACATAAAAACAACAACACACAACGACATACATGGTTAGCAAACTGGTGTTAAGCAATAATGCTTTTACATGTCTCTGTAGTTCGCCATCAATTGACGTTTTTCTTCCATGCTCCTTAGCAACTCATCCCTGACGCTTTTCAAGTATACACATTTTTTCATGTCCGCCCCAGTCATGCATCCTAGGGCGTACTTGCCATAGTCGACAAGTGGGTGATCGTGCAAAACCATCAGATTGTTAATTTCAACCCTACGATCCGTAAACCTATCAGCAAAGCGATGCATCAAGGCTAAAATTTGTTCCTCCAAAATAGCTTCTTCATCAATTGCTTCTTGTAGTTTCATAAGGACAGTTAACCTAACGTTTTCTGGGTTACTAGCCATGGTAGAAAATGAAAAGATAAAATTAATAAGTTGTGTGAAGGATAAAAATGTTTGTGAGTAAGAGTGCTTAAAATATGTGTCTATTTATAGTCAATTACTTGACAGATACTTTAGTAAATCGCGTGTAATTTGAAGTGATAGACAACATTGTCATTGAGTTGTCTTATATGTTACAGTTAAAAAATTTGTGTTGTCAAATCATGTTGTAAATCACGTGAAATGTGCAGTGATAGACAGCATGTTGATTGAGTACTTTTTTTGATGCATTATGAATAAAAAGTAATTGATTCATATAATATATTGAAAAAACTTATACATAGCAATTAAACCACATACAATCTATTTGATTGGCAACCTTATTTAACACAACTGGAAACAAAACAACAGCAAACAACAGGAACACACATGGTTGGCCTTGTGGTATTTAGCAACAAAATTTTATAATCTATATTGCCATGTAATTGTTAACGAAGTTTTGCTTTGCAGAAATGCTCCTCAACAATTGTTGTCTTGTTCGTAGAATGATGTTTGTGGTACGGATATCTGCTTCAAGTGTCATTAGTAAAGCATGTAATCCGTAGGTATTACGGCTTGTTGTAGGCAGAGTTTGCAACCTTGTTATTTGTAACGAACGGATATGCATTTCCTCTGTATAACGTGTTAAGTTGCACAACAATTGATGTGCTAGTGTTTCCTCAGCTTGAATCTCCCTTTGTAGTTTTAAAACAATTGCTTGACGTGCCTCATTTTCTCCATAAGCCATGTAGTATGTTAGTGGAGAGAAGAATTGTGTGTATGAGAGACAAGTTTCTATTGTAGATGATATCATAGTTGATATAGGGGAAATAGAATGTGAAGTCGGTGTCACGAGACTGAAATAGTCAAAAACCACTGACATATATCGTTCATTTATAAGTGATAATTGGCATTTAGCATGTAAATCGCGCATTATCAACTGTCATTCACTTGTTTTAATTAAGAAAGAGAGGAACAAAAAGTGTACATTGAAAAGACATTGTTAATACATATTTAGTTACATGAATATTATTACAAATGATTCTTCAAATGTTGTTGTTGAACTTGTTTTTATTTTTTCGTTTCTGCATTTGATGTAGATAGCTTAGTGATTCATCTTGTTGTTTTTTTTGTTCTTCTGAAATGATACCTCCGAATGATTCTTCCTTTGATCTATTGTTGTGAATCAACATAGAGCTTAGATCTATCTTTGGACATGCTACATTGGTTTCCTCGTATTCAAAGTGTTCTTGTTCCGCCCATTCAACCATTTGGTCTGAAGTGTAATCATTTTGTGTTTCCTGCCTTATAATGCCTTCATCTTCACTTGAATAGTCAGTTGTCCTATCAACGCTTTTATATAAAAGTTAAAAAATGTAAATCGTACAGACAACTATTTACCATTCCATACTCAGCAGAGCATAAGCTCAAATTAATTGGATTTACTAAAGATAAGCAACCAATAGTTGAGCTTCATTTGTCTAACAACTGCACCAGTCGCTACAAGTGTTCAATCCAACCTTTCAAAAATTTTAAAACCTTGTTGTCGAATGTAACCATGGATCAATCTTCATTGGCCCCTACAAAGAATCACTAATTCTTCTTACTGTTTAATAAGTAGAGTAGGTTGTTTTATCAATTTAATTTTTGAATTAACATGCATTGTCTAAGTGTTTTGTTTGTAATGTATTTTTAAATTATGTATTTTATTTTAATGTTATCACGTGTAATTTGAAGTTATAGACAGCATGTTAAAATCACGTGATCCGACTCTTTCAAGATTTCTCCTTATAAATAGCCCTCACCATTTCCTCAATTTGTCACACACCTTCTTATTCCAACAATCTCAAATGGATTCCAATTTCAATAACGAAAATGAACCATGGGAATTAAGTCTAGATATAGATGATTCCGATCTTCAGTTAACACACATTGTGAGTTCCTCTAGTAGCACACATGTTGAACCATCTCCCTTGACCCAAAATTCAGTTACGATAATACCCGGTCCTGCGGGTCTTGTTCAGCGAGCCAAGCTGCTTAAAGAAAATGTATTTATTCTTGATCCGGATGGGGCTTTAATGTCGACACAAGAATATATGCAGAAAGTTGTTGAGGATGTGGGTGAGGATGCTGATTTTAACAGTGGGGCATGGGTTAGCGCCACTAACTATGTTATTGCATTTGGTGGCACTGTAACTGGATGTTTGGGAGACATCGACAACTTTCTTAAAAAGGGAAAACTTGAACAAGTTGTTGCAATAGTCAAGTCTTGTTATCCGAATGCTCTTGGAGATTTAAATGTGACCCTGAAAGATCTATCAGGTACAGTACCTGGAACAATACACTACAAAGTCCTTGATGTGGGTAGTTATGGAAAGGATATTACTGTAGGAGCTGCTATGATACTTGCTAATGTCTCAGTTTTTACTCCTAAACCATCAGAGCATTACCTTAACATTACAAAAAGAAATGTGGTTGAGGTTTTCCGAAAGGATACGGTTTCATTAGTTTAACATTATTATGTAATGTTTTTATTATTATTGTAATTTTCAAATTCAGTATTGTTATTAAATTCTGTAATGTAATTTTCAAATTCAGTTCTTGGAAGTGCCTGAGTTAAAACCTAGCCATTATTATGTATAGATACGTTTTTAAGGTGTGTTCATGTTTGTACCATTGGCATGTCGAGGTGATATCGTTATACATAAACACATTCATATCATAAAAGTTTAAACAAAGTCTTCACATACAATAAAAAACATACGAATTACATTGCAAATGACAAACTACTCCAAATCATACGAATTACATTGCACATTGCAAATGACAAACTACTCCAAATCAAGTTTTTCCATTTCATTAAGAACTTCGTGAAATAGTGCAGCCGAATTAACTGTGTGTTGTTCCGGATGCATATGCATTTCCATTGTTGCCTTGAGTACACTTATCTTTCCACGCAAGTGCTTGCAGTTTGAGCACTCTGCATTTCTTGAAGATCCTGGATAATAGTTTGGAGGTGTTAAAGGTCCTGAAGAATAGCTTGGAGGTGTTGAAGGTCCTGCAGATGGAGCTCCAGGAGAACTCATCAATTGACGAAGTCGGGTCTCTTTCCATAAAAAAATCCACATCCAAAATGTTTCGGAGGCTGTTAAATAGTAAAGAAATCAATTCTTTTAACAACTAACCAGAATATTTATATATTACACAAATAAAAAACATGTGATTGTTCACCTTTGATTTTGGACATGCATAGTATAGTTTACCGTAACTCTCAGGTTTATACGATTGTCGGAGAACTACATCTCCTTCTGCACAACTACACGCAAAAGCTTCATGTGGCACCATATTCACCATCTTAAAGTGGTTGTGATGGTAAGAGTGTGTGATATGTTTGTGGTTGTGATAGTATCTGCTTTTATTGTATCTTTTTGTGGTTGTGATGGTAAGAGTACTGGTTTGATAAATTTGACACAATACATAAAAGTGATACAGTCAACTCAAATAGTATATATTGTCAGTGAATTGACAACTCATGTAGATCGCGCAAAGTTAAGAGTGATCTACTCAATGTCAGAGATTTGTCCTATCAATGCTTTAAAATAAAAGTTATAATTATCAGTGATCCAGTCATTGTAATTGTAATGTTTTTATCAGTGTCTACTTATTATGTTTGGTCTATGACTTGTCAAATCATGTAACAGAATTTTCAAATCATGTGCATACGTTATATATAACATGTCGGTACATTCATAATACAACATTACCAAAAAAAACATATCAATGGACGAATATTCAAAGAAATTCAAAGTAATATACAATATTATTTCACTCAAAGCGTTAGGATTTCAACATACAACACATACAAAATTCAAAACTAATCATAACCACAATCTCTAGTATCCTCACACCTAGACCTATAAAAACGTGTACACATTTCGTTTCTAAAATTCTCAAAAAACTGTTCAGTATTACCTTGCACTACTGGCTTTGTTTGTGAACACAAACTATAGATTAACCAACATGTGATGACTCCACAATCTGACAAGTTGGTTTGTTGAGGGACATATATATCCAAACCTTGATTGTATGAATACTGAAAATTATGCGGTCGTCTAGTTTCATTTAAACAACCACGGTCTTCCAAAATGTGATTAAGCACGGGGGTCCAGCATTTAATTAGTAGCGATATCACATCCTTGTTTTCCTCACTAGCCATGGAGTCAAACACGTAAAAATGAGAATTCGCTAAACGTATAACACCCGTGGCCCAATGATTTCCAGCAACATGTATTGGCAAAAACACCTACAAAGATAAAAACAACTAATTAAATACAATTCATGCATAAGTTGTATTAAAAGTTTTATAACGAATAACTAAAAAGATAAGTACCCAATCAACATCATTCCAAGATGGATACGGACGCGTGGAACCATCCAATGTTCCAATGACGTGAGGGTCATTCAGAATGATAAATTGGTTGTTCTCTGGATGTACACTTATTGTACTAGTATAGGCCACTGTCCAGTTGGCATTTAAAGGCCTCCTCCTAATCAGTAACTCCATCCACGAGTTCATGTGCTGATTCAAAACATTGTAACAAAATAAATAGATGTTTTTGGCTAAAGGGATTTAAAAAAGTTACTCATTTCGCTTTATTAAACTTGTATAAATAAACTTACCTCTCCACCCAACCAACCAATTGGGGTGCCATATGAAAGACTTTGCATGTCAGGACTTTGCCAAAAAGTAACTGGTACTATATAACCTCTCATATAATAATACAAGTAAATCGGATAGGGGTTATTTAGAAAGTGCAATACGTTTTCATAATTTCCTCTTCGCACCTAATCAACCAAGTTAATAACCAATATTAGTACACATACTTACATTATTTTATTTGTTCATTTATATACAAGATTAGCAATTACATTTGCAGGGTCCACATTCTCATAGAATAAGATATTACCAGTAAACTGGGAGCCCAAAAACGTAACGTTATACTCTTCTTCATTGTAACCCTCAAAAAAAAACCCAAGATTCAAAGGCGATAAATTAGTCGGCTTCCCTTTATTTTTACTTTTGGAAACACGCTGCTTTGGTACCATTGTAGTAGGAGTTTGTACCGTGAATGGAGTTACTAGATACTTGCTAGGAAGTTGTTGCGTTTTCTCTTGAGATATGTACTTTGCCACTCTGTTAATTAACAATTGCTCTATCTGCTACTATATTTTCTACAGAAATGTGCTCAGGTATTAATATCTTGCAACCTGGTTCAACTTCTTTCTCTACATCAGATTCCCTAAAAACCCATCATCTCAAAAAGGATATTCTAGAATTTTCAAGGATGCAGTATGCCGTAATTTTGAATTCCCAAGGATAGTTCTTGCTTCTTACATTTGAGTGCCTCTTAGCTTTTTGCTACTTCTGTGTCGGAATTCTACGTGTAGCACATTGTTGATAACATTGTGTTATTATATAGCTTAATTAGTGGGATGATCCTTTTAATACTCTACTGTCATATTCTAATGCTCAAAGTAGCTAAAGCTTCTTATTAAAGTATACCATAACCTCCAATCTTCAATCAATTTAAACACATTTTTAGTTTAAATCTTTTTTATACTGAGCACTCTTTTACACCCGAATCAACCATATGTATATTATTGTTCTATCTTTTTACATGTGTAAAACGTGGTCTGGACTTGAACAAGAACAAGACATTGTTAAAGCGCAATTTATTGTTCTATCTTTTTAAATTTTTTGGGTAACCATTGTTTACGACTTTTACAATTGCTTTCATTTTGAAACTAAGTTTTTCACTTAATAAGAAACGCTGATAAAATTAATACTATCCATGTTTCTAGCTTTTAAATTAATGACTGCTCACCTCTGATGCATGCTCAAGAAGTTTCACACTTTATTTAATAAGATTGATAGTTTGTGCATAATCTATGTTGTTATATTTTGTAAGAATGGAGCTGGTCTTTCTCTTTTACCTCTAATTAGGGCTGAGCATATTGGACCGTCGACCGGACCGGACCGACTGCACCGGACCGAACATATTTCGGTCCGGTCCATGGTCCATGCTTTTCCTTAAATTTAGTCCTTGGTCCGGTCCGGTTCGGTCATACAAAAACTCTGGCAATTATGCTTTGTTGGACCGGACCGGACCATTTCGGTCCGGCGTTTTGGACAAATTCGGTTTCAGATCGATTTTCGGACCGTGATCACCCTTACCTCTAATTATGTAGATGTTTTCATTTGATTTTTTTAATGCACAATCAGGTTGTGCCAGAAGCCATACAAAAAGTATTGATACTTTTATACGGAAGTAATGATTGAAAAATTCATGAATCTGTTGAGAGTCATCAACAAAACAAGAATATATTATGAATCTAATATTACCAGTTTGTTTGTGGGAGTTCACTTGAAAGATCTTGTGCTCATATCTTATGTTACAATTTATGGATAATAATATCTTTACAATGGAGTAATGAAAGGAGTGCATTAGTTTTATGATATCTTTGGCAAGTAACTTGTCCTATAGGATTGTTAAATTTGCATGTTAGGTCATGTCAATTATTTACTTTCAAAGTGATGAGAATATACTTTTGGTGCCATTACTTTCGTAAAGAGATTGATTTATCACAGTGACATTGTTAAATTTTGCCGTCTTTGAGCGAGAATGTAGGATATTTAGTATTACTATAGCTTAAGTTCAACTGCTCTTATCTATCATTCATATGTATTGATTTTAAAATAAAATAAAAATTTAACCATTTAAGAAGGGGACTAATAAACAAGAGGAGTTCTAACTTCTAAGCTTCCAAAGTGTGAGGCTCTACTATGTTATCTTATTTTTGAAGAACATTTGATCAGGGGATTGATTTTGATGACCAAGTCAGCAATATGTTACCGAAGAAAGTATGAAAAACAAGATTAGTTTTGAGCAATCTTAGGCTTATGTTTATGTTAACTGTGTTGACTATATGATGTCTATATTATTGGAACTTCCAATCTTTGCTAAGTACGGACTACTATTTTATAAGAAAACCGTTACTTTGGTTTAACAGATTTTTATAACTGAAAAGAAGAGAAACAGATTTTTATGACTGAAAGAAGAGAAAAAAAACCATGTTTATAATTTCACTGTTGAGCTATTCATTGTAAACACATGTTATTTGGAGAATTGGTTAATAGTTGATACACACATAACCATTATCTACTCGTATTTGTTAATTTAGATTTATCAGGTTTTTTATGCATTTAATTTTGCAGTAATCCATTGAAATAAGTGTTGTCCTGAAATAACCCTGACAAATTATTTTTTTCAATATGACCTTATAGATCGCGCATAGTGGGGCGCGATCTACATTTGGACACGTGTCAGGTTTTTATTGGTTCGTGAGAAAATTAAAAAAAAAGTAAATCGCGCACGGGGGCAAGCGATTCACATTTTATGTATTTTTTTTTTCAACTCTGTTGAAAAAAAATTGTAAATTAAAAAAAAAGGTAGATCGCGTGAAGGGTAGAGCGATCTACATTTTTTTAAGGGTCTAGTTTTAGGTATTGTTTTAGGGTTTATGGTATATGATGTTGTGTTTATTGAAAATCTTGATCCTAGACATTTTTGCGTACTGGAACAGTTTAAAAACTGAAAAGGGGTTTGGTAAACCCAGATGGTTCATTTAAACTTTTGCCATGGTTTCAAACTACATTTCTATCACCTAAAGTATATCAACAAAGCATGTTCAGAGATCTGATTTTGGGTTACTTCTCTTCATAAAAATCAGCCATAAAATTATATGTATTTCGTGTTATATGAATAGTTAGTGCTGGAAATCTCTTAAAATGAAGTACATTTGTGAATAAAAACCAAACCTTGAGTTACACTACTAACAAGATAAGACTAATAAACACATTTTATGTATATAAACAAGATGAAACGTAACTATATAAGCCTACACATAATCCTACCAATAGAAAGTAAACTCATGTTCAAATCCAGAAAATGGGTATTAAACATCAACTCAAATCAAATAAAAACAAGCGAATGGAAATATTTACCTAGCAACGAGAGTCCTTAACAACGGGAACGGCTTTTTTAAACAAAGAAATCGTGGTCACTTGTGGTTTCAAAAAGGAACCAATAATTCTACAATAACATGGCGTGTAGATCAAGGGCGGAGCCATGTATATACTAGTCCGGGGACATGCCTCCAGCCATTTTCTTAGTAGCACACAAATCATGCAGAAATAAGTCAATTTTTTTGTAAAATATTGAATGCCCTAAGACTAATAAGGAGAGTGCACTCGGATAATAGGGAAGAAAAGCAGTTTTGAGATTCTTTATTTGATAAGAGAGTATAGAATTGGGAAGTGTTAGTTATAAGAGCCTGCTCAAAAACATAAAAATGCAATAAGAGACAAATGTTTATGGACTGTTTGTTAGCCATTTTTTCAACTTAAGTTTAACATGAATGATAAAATATGTAGTTTGGTATGTGGGTTTGGCTATCAAATAATGTAAAGAGCCCACATAAAGTAAAAGTCTAGCACTTAGGTGGGTTTTGTTAAAAACCCTTCTCTCACACACACTAATTATTACATACTTTCACTCTTTC
>BQNB010105029.1:0-23691 GCA_026074375.1 Tanacetum coccineum
CATAAAGTTATCATATGAAGGTGGTAATGATGTAAGTAACACGAGTGCCTGATTTTCGTCATCAATATCAATGTCTATGTTCGTCAAGTCACCGGTTAACTTATTAAACTCATCTATATGTTTAGATAATTTCTTACCTGAATGCATATAGAAAGTGAACATCTTCTTCTTCAAGTACAATTTATTGGCTAAAGACTTTGTCATATACAAAGTTTCCAACTTTAACCAAACACCCGCAGGAAAATCTTCTTTGTTGACTTCCCTCAACACCATGTTATCCAAGCATAAGAGTAAGGCACTTTGTGCTTTCTTGTAGATATCTGTCTTCAACGCCGCAGTTTTATCAGTGTCCGTCATGGTTCCCGGGAATGGATCTAACGCAGCCTCCCAACCATGTTGAATTAATAGACACCGCATCTTCACACGCCACAACCCAAAGTCATTAGACCCATCAAATTTTTCGATGTCAAACTTCGCTATCGACGACATATTCTTTCACCTTATTGCGTAAAAAGACCTTCTTGCAAATCGATTTAATTAGAAACCCTAAACCTCGATCACGAACAAGCAACCAAGTCGATAAACTTGAAACCCAAGTACCTCGACTATAAAACTTGTTACACAAGAAAAACCGCAACAAGAACTTTCGCTTTAATTAAAATTTACCTAATAAAAATGAAGTCGAGTTTTAATAAACTCGAAACTCTTGACAAAGAAACAAGCAACTTGATTACTAAATCTCCACTCTCATTCGTTTAAAAGAAACGAATAACAACAAGATTAGTATTAATATAAAAAACCAATTGCTTTTTGTCACTCCAGTAACCTCACGTGATATAACAACAAATACCCACGTCACCTTGTATATATTTAAACTTCTTCTTCTCCATCTCGTTAACCTGCAACTCAAAAATGATTCGAAACCCAAAACCTTTTCTGTGCTCGAACCACAAAACCTCAAACTAGCTCTCGAACCTCAATGACCACAATAACCGCGGCTCTGATACCACTTGTTGGACGATAACGACAACAAACTGAAGCTCGATTGCGGAATGCTAGATCACGAAATATATCGAGCACAAGTTGCAACCTTCAACGTACCTGTTGAAGAACAAAGAAACAAGAAGAACGAAACACTACAAAGTTTAACCGAACGTTTAAACGTTTTATTATACCACAATCGGTTTACAAGAATGAATAGAAGCATGCGTGTGTTATGAGCATCACCCCCTCACCTCCTTTTATAGGGTGAGGGGGTCGGTTCCCTAGTCTAACTGACTAGGGATGGGCTTGCCAGCCGACTCACAGCATACCATACTAAAGTATACGTTAATAAGGAAAGTTACCTAATCGACTAATGAATATATGCTAACTAGAATTGAAAATAATGCTAACATGTTTTGATGTGGTTATTCAAACAACGACATGGATAATATGGAGATATAGGAATCACGTGTGTTTTGATCCAAAACCGCCTCGTAAGGACACTTTAGGTGATGAGATTAAAGTTTTGCCTCACTCTTGGTTGCGTCATAGGTGTAAAAATCCCACCCCCAATTGGTTTGATTGGATTTCGAATCCAATATTAGCTTGTGCTAATATTATGTAATTATGTATTTCTTTCTAGCTTCTTGCTAGTTTAATAAATTCGTCATTACAAAAAAAGGCAGGCTCGTGTCTGAAAGAAAAATAGGCATAAAAAATAATGAGCCCATCCTTAACTAGCAAGCATGCTTGGAAATAAAAGCATGTACCTGTCTGCACATGCAGCAACATAGAGGGGATATACAAGTTCAGCTGGCAGTTTCATGACATCTACAACATTCAACAAACCCATCTATAAAACAGAAAACACGCTGGAGAAAATCATAAACAATTACAAGAGAAAAAACAGAGATTAGAGCAAAAACACTCCACCAGCTTCACCTTTCTGACTAAAAGCATTTCGTGATTCAGTGGAGTCTTCCCTGTGACATGGTTGCTTTGAGAGACTGAAAGCCCTGGTGGGGATCCCCCGCTGCAAATATTGGATAAGCTGTTATTATTCAGCAAGAAAACAATTATAGGTATTTAAGTACGAAACACAATGGATCCAAACCTAGCAGATGGTGGTTGATACAAAAGTGTATGAAGACAAAATTCTACAAATATCTCCCTTTCTTCTGATCCGGTTATTAGTCGATACTTTGCAGCAACTTCATCAGTAATCTTACTCGAGTGACATTCACCAATCACCTAAAACCAATGAAGTGGTTGTAAGTTAGTGCCTAAATGCCTTAGGCAACCCAGCACTTGCACAATTGCACATATAATAGCAAGAATTTTGTAACACATTAAATTAAAAAAGTTAATATACACAAGAAACTAATCTTATGTGGTTGTAGGTGTTTTCAGCTAAACGCTTTGTCTCTCTATATGTAAATATTTGTAGTTAAAACGACATATACCGAGACATAAATCAGTCACATGACTACACATATTGACAAAAAACAATATTGAGAAATAGATCGACGGTAATTTAAAAAATAGTAAAACATACCTTTGTGACTATTCGCAATACTATATCTTGGTGTTGATAAGGAAGCTTGAAGATGTTAGCTATCATAGTTGGCGCAATATTTTTTTTTCTAAATAAAAAAAATATAAATAAATTTAAATATAATTGCCAACGTCTATCAAATTCATGCAAAATAAATCCAAGAAAAACCGACCTCTTTGGTGCACGGTCAAATGCCAACGTCTCGCAGATAATTTTTGGGCCTACTCACCAAGGTTGACCTAACTTGACTTTTGGGTTGACTTAAGCTGTTAGCCATCGACCAAATGTTGAATGTTTTCAAACAAGATTAATACGGATCAATAACTCGTAACTTAATCATTCAAGGCACTAAAACTCAAACAACATGGCTTATACTCTTATCTAGCATCACACATCTACTCCTTGTTTATCTTATTAATATTCTTATGCAGACACAATGGCTGAAGAGAATGTTCCTCCTCCTACTAGAACCAATGCTCAATTGGTTCCTACCAATGCACGCTTTGCAATCGGGAAATGCAATCTTGCTATGGATGCTGAGAAGAAGCAAAAGAATCCTATCTTTTGAATCACTTTAGATTTTTTGCAGAACTGCAATTTCTTTAGAGCTTTTACGGTGTCTGCTGAAGTTCCTGCTATCTACATACAACAGTTTTGGTACATTCTCACAAGGGATTCTACTACAAGGGCCTTTAGATTCCAACTGGATGAACAATGGTTTGATCTCAACGCTGATCTTCTTCATGATGCATTGGATATCACCCCTAAAGACCCCGTCAACCCTTTTGTATCACCTCGTGCTGGTGATCCTTTACTGGACTTTGTGAACAATCTGGGCTATTCTGAACCACTTGAGTATGTCTCTAAAATGTATTTAAACAATCTTCATCAGCCATGGAGAACTTTTCTATCTCTCTTCAACCAATGCTTAATGGGCAAGAATTTTGGAATTGAGAGACCCAGACATCCAGTTCTTCAAATGCTATAGGGAATTGTTACTAGATCTAATGTTGACTATGTTTCACTTATCTGGGAAGAGTTTAAGCAGGCAATCAACAATTTCTCTGCTGAAATAAAAAAAAAGAAGCCAAAAAGTCTCCAAGTATACCTTATGGTTGATTCACCAAGATGGTCATTCATCACTTAGGTAGCAAGCACAACCTTCATCCAAGGCCCTTGTCTTCATTTGACATTATTAGTGATGATCATTCACTCAATAATCTGAAATTTGTCAACAAAGGTGAATCGGATCCTGTATTTGGAATGCCTATTCTTGATGGTCTGATAACTGATGTTATTCAAAAGTTTTCATACTATAATGAGTACTTGACTAAGTCTTCTGCTCGAGTAGCTCGTCAACCATCTACTACTAAAGGTCAAGGAGTCATAAAGAAGAAAGCTCCTACAGCTAAACAGCCTCAATAATCTGCACCTGCTAAAAAGCCTAAGCATGCTACAAAAAGTGCTTCCAAACCTATCCCTTCAAAGACAATCCGGAAGAAGGGTAAAGGTTTGACTTCTAAACGGCTTATTGATGAAGATGATGAAGAGGTTCAACCTCTCCCTGAAACCAGAGTCGCATAAAATGACAACATTGAGTCTCACCCTGATGAAGACCTTGAAATGGGTATTGATATGAGCTTATATCATCTTCAATCACAAGAAGAGGTAAGGCGAGAAAATGTTGGTGGTGTAGTCATTCGTGAGACTGCATCTGAGATTACCCGAACTATCCTAGAAGTCCAAGGAAAGGGAAAAGCAGTAGCAACCGTTGATGAAGCTGCACAATCATTACTAGATCTGCAACAAGCTAAGAAGCAAAGTCTCAGGGATCAATACATCTTTTGTAGAAGATCACCAGTTATTGGGGAAGAATCTATGGGATTTCTGAACCACCACTGGTTGATACATCAGCAAATGTGGCCTTGATATTGTTTCCTTGGCAGATTCTACAAATGATGTTGAAGTTGTTACTAACAAGGAACAATCTAACAGTAAGACTGATACTGAGATCCTAGATGTTGCTGAAGAGAAAGGTAAGGAAGTGTCAATGACAGTAGAAGTGAATCAAGACCAGGCTGGATCAACACCTGTATGGCTGGACCAGACACTGGACACATGGATGAAGACCATGCTGGATCAAACCCTGGAAAAAGTTATGAGGATCAGGCTGAACCAGACCCTCAACCCATGCATGAAGACTTCATTGTTGTTTCTTATCCCGAACTACATGACAGTGCGATGCATACAATGGAGGAACAAGTCCGTATGGAGAATCCACCAAGCTCATCCGGAACTCTTGCATCACTTAAAGAGCTCGATGATGCTAATCCTTTCACTGATCAGTTCTTTAATGGTCAACCAGTGGAAGAAGACCCGGTGAAAACTCATGTGGATATTGAAGCTGAATCCATGGTAACTGTCCCTATCCATCAAGCTTCTTCCTCTGCTCCTCCACTGTCAACACTTGTCATTAATTTAACACCTCGTAAACCGGTATCTACTATTGTTGCAACACCCATTCTTACTTCAGCAACAATCACAACCACAACACTTCCACCTCCAGCTCCACTACCAACTCAACCACCAACACAAAGCACCAGTGATCCTGAACTTGTCAATCGTGTCTCTAACCTTGAAAAGAAAAGTGAAGTACAAGCAAAGGAAAATCAAGCTCTTGAATCAAGGCTATCTAAGCTGGAAAATGTTGATATTAACCATAAGATCGACAAAACTATCAATGATGTTGTCAAAGAAGCTGTCACCAACGCAGTCAGAGCTTCACTTCTTTAAAGCTTTAAGGATCTTACTTAAGCTGAAATGAAAGAAATACTGTATGATCGGATGTTTCAAAGTGACTCCTACAAATCACATCAAGATCATAGAAATCTATATGATGTTCTTGAGGTATCTATGAGTCATGACAATATGGAGGTGTTGAATGACATATTGTCTAAGTCATCTAGAGGCGTCGTGATGATCGCGGTCCTCCTCTACCTCCTCCAAAAGACTCTGACCAAAGCAAGAAGAGAAAACATGACTCAGACTCATCTGCTTCAAAGATGCATATAGCTTAGACATCATTTGTTTGGAAGACCTCAGATTTGAAACAAGCTCCTTCAAGTTCTTTAAAGCACAAGACCACTTCTGCAAAGTCTTCTCAGCTCAAAAACACTCCCTCTGAATCTTCACCAACCGATCATACTGTCAATGATGATCAAGTACCTAATGAAGTACATCTCTCAGATTCAAATAACACCGGTGCTGCCTACCTTCCACAAATCAAGACAACTCCTTCATGGTTGAAGAAGTTACCTGAATATGAGGATGGCAGACCAGAAACACTTAAACCAGCCTGGGCAATTCCTCCTAACAACATTCCTCAGGCTGAGTACAACTGGGTTGATGCAATGGCCCAAGTTCATAAAGACCCAGCGAAAAATCAGTTACTTCGAAAGACTGGTGACTTGGCCACATTCATCAAATGGTACTGCAGGAAAACTGGCGAGACTCAAGCCTTTTTACAAGAACAACATCTTTCTTCAGTATAATATAGAGTAGTGCCATTTGGCTCTAAATGATCAGATAGATTGGATTAATCCTGAAGGTAAATGGGTAGTGCATGACATGAGCAAACCGTTACCTCTAGGAGGTTGATTCATCCGAAAATGATCGAGTAATAATAGTTGAAGTATTTCTCGTTAGATAAAAGAATTACTTAAGGACAAGTAATAATTAATCTTCCGAAGTCGTGTCCACGGTGAGAAATGAATAGAAATTCATGTTTATGTTTTTTATTGGATGCTTGATTGTCGTAATATTTTGCTTGATTTTTAAAACTAATTTTAATATTAAAGATTCGATTTTTATGAATTAAAAAAATTAAGCTAGAGATAAAGACAACAATTATATCCTAATAAGATCGAAAATATATAACTAAAGAGTATGCTTGTCAAGTGAGGCGAAAAGATAGTTAAGCGTGAAAGAGGGTTTTTAATGATGAATTAGTACCCGTTTAAAAACTATTTTCTCACAACGTTGGTTTATTTTGAAAACAATTCTTATTTTGGTATTTCATTACTAAATCCAATCTTAATCAATATCCCGGCTTTTGCCCGTTTAATTAATCAAAATTAAATCTAAATAATCCGAAAATATTAATCAAAATCCTCTTTTTCCACACTTAATTCTCAAATCACTACTCATAAAACAAGCATAAAATAAATCTACTCACTAATCATGATAATTAAGCTAGCAACAATTAATTCAAAAGCAAACATATTTCTACACTAAATATTAAAATATTACTACTAATTTAAATATGAAAAGAAATAGAACCCATATATGATTGAATAAATCGATACTAAACTACCCGATCTTACAAACTTTAAACAAAAAGATAACACTTTTAAGCTTCTATTCTACTACTAGAAAGTAAAGTGTCAACTTTATACCTAATTACTTTCAAAAAAACCATCAATTCAAACTTTATTATTATTCAAGCTAATTGTTTCCACTTGAATCTATATAAGGTTTATCAAATTAAGACTAATCATCATAGCAAAAAAAGTGTGTTTTAAACAAATATATATAATAATAAAAAAAAAAGTTTAAAACACACAAGAATGCTTTTCAACTTATAGTAGTAAGAGAGGGGAAGAAGAGGAGTAAGGAGAAGAGAATGACTTTCTAATATTATAATCAAATAAAGAATCTATACACACCTTGCTTGCGGAATAGCAAGGTGTTGAAGACAAATATAGGGTTTTATTCCTTCGAACTTAAACTCTAACCAAAGTTAAAGAAGTAAGAAAACAACTACTTATGACTAAAAACTGAATCTCAGCTCATAGTACCGTTTCAGTTTGGTTTTAGAATAAATGAAACTCTTCAATGTGTATCACATTAATTGGAAGAGATAACATTTACTCTGGGAATCCTTTCCTTTTATAGGCAAAGAGATTAGGGTTTACAAGTTTAACCTAGACTACGTGGCAAGCATTAAATGGTGTTTGACTCCATTTAATGCACGTTTTACTTACTAGTACCCAGGTACAGTCCTTTAAGGAAAGTTGATGTACTTCTATACCAACTTTAGAAGTAACATTTCCCAAGGAGATTGTTTTATTCCTTTTGACATAAAGCAATCTTTTTCCCGCCTTGTAAACCTTATAGAAGTGAAACAACACGTTTCGGCTTCTGTTAAGGAGATAGACAACATTCAGCTTAGAATTGTCAACCAAGCTGAACTGAAGCTCTTTCTAAGAGTCCTTCTTCAGTTTCTGTACTGCTGCATACACTGAAGTGAAGATACTTCCCAATCTTCCTAGGACCTGAAGGGTTGACGCTAAAGAAACTTTAGCGACTCAAACTAAAAGACTTCAGCTTAAGAAACACTTAGGGGATTTTATGTTTAAATCTACTGAAAGACTAAAGGGCTCAGGAACTGAACCCAACACTACGAAGACCCTTAAGCTCCTCGCCTTAGATGTAGGAATGATAACATTAACATTAAAACACAATTCAAGATTAATTTGCACAATATATCATCAATAAAGTAAACTAAATTAATTAAGCTAAAATAATAAACTAGTTTATAAAAATCTATTATTAATAATCTAAATCCACCTTAACCTTTAGACTAAGAGGTTCAACCTTAAAAAGGTAAACGAATGTTAAGGTATGATTAAGGATTAGAATAGGAATAATAGAAGAAATAAGCTAATTGAAAAAAAAGCTAAGTAATTAAAGTATTAAAAATTAACTAAAAAATAATTAATCTAAAATTAATTAATCAAAGTCCACCTTATTCTACAACTAAGAGGTTCACTTTTTCGAGTAAACAAGAATAAAGTATAATTAAGGACTTGATTAAAAGCAATAGATTAATAAGCTAAAATTATAAGCTAAAAACTAGTTTTGAAAATAAATTAATAAAAGTTTAAAAACAAAACTACAAATCGAGTAGGCTAAAAGATGTTTTTTAAACTAAAATAAGCAATTGGAAATAAGCTAGCAGCAATAAGCTAAAAGCTTATGCTTCAAAAATAAGCTAGGAAAAGGAAAGACTCGAAATAAGCTTTTATAGCTTTTTCGAAAACCTCTATCACAAAAATATAAGACTTAGCTTAATTGGATAAGTTATGAGAAGATCTTATCCAAAAATAAGCTTAAGTATATAAGCCACATGAAAATAAGCTATAAAAAAGCTTATTTAAAAACTTTAAATCAAAAGTTTATAAAAGAAAAATGATAAGAAGATAAGAAAAAGAAATAGGATCAAGTCACCTCACAATAAGCAAAACACTTCATCTTCATTAATCTAAAACTTACTTATAAATAAGCTTCAAATAAGCTAAACTAGAAAGCTTAAAAATACAAAGAAAGAAAATAAGCTGCAACTAAACTATGCTAAAAACTAGAAAAGAAAGATGTTAAAAATAAGCCCAAATGAGTCTTTATATAGACTAGTGGAGCTGAGGGGTAAATTCATAATTTCCAATGCACATTTTTGGTTTTTCTTCAATAATTCGGCTGCCACTTCTTGGTTTCGTCACCCGCCCATTTCCATCCATTCACTTTTGTTTTTAGCCAATCATTTGGCTGAGTCATTATTCCACAACCAATGAAATATCAACACTAACGAGAATGGGATCACGTGTAACCTTGGATCCATAAATTATTCTAGAAGTTGACAGCTCATGATTGAGCTCATCGTATTGTCCACGTGGCAGCCTCTCATTGGAGAGCCGACTGCCATATCTGATCCTTGTACCTGCCACTCTGATCGTCGCCTTCTCCCACGTGGCGGCCTCCCATTGGCCAGCCACCTTAATTCTTTTGCCACCTCGTACTGAATTTTAGCCGCCACCTGCAATTTTGGAAGTTGTCGGAATGACACGTGGTGAGCTGGCATTGGCCAGCCGCCACCACATGTCCGCTAGAGGATGATCAGCCGCCCCCGTCGCCGTCACCAGCATCGTCGCCGGAGCCACCGGTCAATGGCGGCCAACGACGGTCAACAATGGCGAACCACCAGTTAACCATCGTGAGCCACTATTGGACCACCGTAGCACCGTCGCCGGACCACCTGTCAACCACCACCAGACCACCGGTCAACGGTGGTCATAAATTGGGTTGGTCGGGTCGGGTCAAGGAGTGGGTCGGGTCAGGCTCGGGTCTGGACTGGTTCGGGTTGCCACGTGGCACCACTCAGGTGGTGCCACGTGGCATGATAAATATCAAAAACGAGTTCAGCCTGCCTCGAACCCTCGACCTCTCGGAAGAGAGGGAAGAGACTTAGTCTCACGTTGGATTACCAATTGTGCTACTGAGTCTCTTGTTTATATATATGCATTTGGTTTTATTTAAGCCCTTTTTAATGACAGTCCAGAAATGCTAGGGAAAGGTCAAATAAAATTGGCTGGTCCATAATAAATTATTTGGACCGGTTCAAAAAGAGAGAAAGGTACCCCTGGATTTGTAATTTCGTGTTCTTTCCAATGGCATGCTTGAAGAATTTTTCCGACTCTGTTTGAATCTCGATAAACGTGAAAACGTCGTCGAAACACATCCGAAAGTCACCGTTTTTGCTTTGTTTTCAATCCCTTGTACCTATAAGGCATAAAAACACATACCAAGCATATTTGCAATATAATTTGGCATAATTTATGGTTTTTTAGTCATATTAGTGTGTTTTCCGATGCACAAATAATGTGTGCTTTAGCCCACATCAATGCCCCCACACTAATCCATTGATGGTCCCTCATGCAATGTTTATTACTCATGTAATGAAAGAAAATCTTATAACCCCCTTAACTAATAACCCCTCACATCAAACAAGAACAGAAAGGCGTTTATCAAGGGGGTATAAGAAAAATCTTTTGTTTTGAAAACACCCCGTTTTAACCGTTTATTAAAAAGATAAAAATCTAAGATAACACTTTATTCAAAATCTATAAAAGGCTTTAAGAACGGGAAACACACAAACTGGGTATCTCCAGGAGACAAAGATCATCATCCTTGATTTTCGCAATTCCCAAGCCAATGCTTAAACAAAATCACAGCTAGATATAAGATTAGATGCTAACACTACTCATAGATGCAAATTGTGTAAGCGTAGCTACTTTTCGCTCCCTTATTCCTAGTTCCTCTAAGGATTTTATTTCAAAAACAAAGAGTGATGTGATATCACTTATTTTCATATGTTTTAGTCTTATTAATGTAAAGGTGTCCGGTTTAAACAATAATTAGTTTAAAATCCTTTCCTAAAGAACCGATTTGATAAAAACAAGGTCCACATCGAGGTGTTAATTTAACACGATTTTGGGGGTATCCTTTTTTTTCATCTAAAACAACTCATCTACGAGTCTAGAGACGGAGGCTTTATTAGGGCACCCCCGGATCGAAATTTGGCTTTATTATTAATATTATTATAGCAGTATTAGCCCTTGGTCATGTTGAAGACTGAGTCAACGGGAGCGAACCATCAGGAAACAGTAATCTAGACTATGGGAATTTCCTCGACCTTTTTGAATTCTGAATCAACGGGAGCGAACCGTCAGGATACAGTAAACTTTTATCAGCTTTGGATTATTAATTATTATTGCCTCCACCCTTTAAACATCCGAGTCAATAGCAACTAACTATCAGGAAACGGTTGTCTTATTACGGCTTTGGTTTATTATGTTTTATTAGGGCTAAATTTTGAGTCTTGTGGTCTTTTAACTTCCGAGTCAACAGTAGCAATTTTTCAGGAAACAATAGCCTATTTCCCCACAACACTGACAAAACCTTGATGTGTACCTTACTTTTATCAAAAGGAATTCTCTAAGAAGGGACTAAAAACTAAGAATTGTAAAAACCGTGCAACTTTATTTTATTGAAAATTATTTATTTGCGTTTATTTAGCTGATGGGAGCAAAAAGCCATAATTAACCTCTATGAGCTCTAAAGAGATCCAACTACTCCATGCTTAGCATCTAACTCATATCCAACTCTATCATTTTTTGTTCTTTGCAAAAAATTTAACTCTTGCAAACGATTAGCCTAAAAAGTTAAGGGGAAAGCTAGAGTGCAATACTCGGTCAAGACAAAATCTCTCTGTTCTAGCCTATGGGTCTACTTATTTACAAATATTATTACCATTTGTTATCATTCTTTTAAATATAGGTCAAAACGGGGCTGCGTGGGGCATAGACAAGCACAGGTATGATCATTTCGATAGAAACCCCCCCCCCCTCACACTTAGAACGGACCATTAGCCTCAATGTTCAAAAATATCGGGTATTACCCCCACACTTAAGAACGAAAAAGGCAAACGCTACAGATTCCAAGTGTAAAAGGGGAAACTAGATCAGATATATATATGATCAGGACTGAGGATTTCCTTAGATAAAATAATGAAACTGATCGGATACTGAGTGTTGCAGGATTGAAAACAAGCACGATAGTCATCACGATCATAGGGAATCGTGCAAGCAAAAACGGATACCCACGAAACACTACATGGAGAGAAGCACTCCCCTACACTAGTTTAAATAATACACCACATTTATTCAAAATAGAAAAATATAAATCGAAATAAAAATAGATAGATAACACAGGTTGCCTCCCGAGAAGCGCTTGTTTATTAACGAGTCACTAGCTTGACTCGGCCCCGCATTTAGTTTTCCATGGGGGAAGAACGGAGATCTAGGACATCCAAAGCAAGGAAGTCCCCTCCGTAGCATAGCTCGATCTGATGAAACAAAGTCAGAGTGAAAGAACAATCTCTGGTAGAAGTGAGTATACCGGGATTGAAAACTTGTCTTTATTTTTGGATAAAAATGATAACAAAGACGCAATCATAGTGAACTCCGGGTAAAGCGAGAGTTCATGATCAGAAAATTGAGATAGAAGGGTTTTATCCTCGAGAATTAAAAGTGCCTCAGATGAGGAATTCACTTTAAAATTCTTATCTTTTGGTAAATCATTGAAAAACTGAGTTCTTTCTAGAATAAGTATGCCCGGGGTTGAAAACCTTGTCCTCATTTTCGAAGGGAAATGATAGAAAGGTATCAACCTTGGAGGACTCTTCATAGAAAGCTGAGTCACTACCAGGTAGCAGAGGAATAAAAACATTTCTTTCAGATATGGTTGGTTTATCAATTAAGCATTTTGTTACAAAGTTCATATTTTTATCATTTTCTGAAGATGTTTTATCAAAAGGATCTCGATATAAAAACATTTTAGGAGGGAGACTAGAGATTTTATCTTCATTAAGTAATTCTTCAAAAAAAGAATGTCTCCCTCCGAATCATAAAATCCGTCCTCAATATCCGGAGGATCATCTAAGTCAAGAAAAGCATCGGTTTCCTCCAAAATCGAAGCAATATCCTCAAAGGGAGTTATAGATGAAGAAGGAGACGTAATGACGGGATCAAGAAAAGGAGTGGGACTGCCACTCATTTGTTCATCTTTGGTAAAATCTATAATATTGATGCTATGAACTGAATGTGTATTTTTAGAAGATTTTCCAGTATAGAACACAGTCTCTTAATTCCTGACTCTTAGAGTTAACTTTTCTTCATACAGATCTACAAGAGCCTTTGTAGCGCAAAAAGGGTCTCCCTAAAATGATAGGAACTCTTGAGTCAGCCTCAAAATCAACTACGACAAAGTCGACAAGAAAGTTCAATTTATCCACTCTAACAATAACATCTTGAGCTATACCCACTAGATGTGCAACAGATCGGTTAGCCAGCTCAAGAGTCATCTTAGTGGGCTTTAGACGTCCCATCTCAAGTTTCTCATAGATCGAAAGAGGTAGCAGGTTTATGCTTACACCAGAATCAGCTAAGGATTGGCAAACCTCAAGATCTTGTAAAGCACATGGGATTAGAAATTTCTTGAGATCGCCAAGCTTTTCAGGAACCTTATTAAGAAGGATAGCAGAGCATTCATTGTTTATTATAGTATTTGCTAACTTGATGACATCAAATAACATCACTTTTATAGCATTATTTATCCCATGTAAATAACCCATTTTGTATAATTATTGCAAAGAATTGTTACTTAATTGTTTGTATTTGAGAATTGCAGTAATTATGGAGTATTTGGTGAAGATTAGCTAAAAGGCATGCATTCTGAAGCTTAAATGAAGATATTTGAAGATTACTGATTCTGACATCCAATACGCCGTATCCATCAAGGAAGATACGGTGTATCTGTACCTGCACTTCACAAAAGACCACGAAGAAACAAAGATCAATACACCGTATCCAGAAGGAATCAATACGCCATATTCAAGATACAGAATGTGAATATTCTGGAAGATATCAAATGTGGTCCTTACTCTAAGAAACCCCCAATACGCCGTATCGAAGTCTTTCGATACGCCGTATTAACCCAATTCCAGACCCTATAAATAGAAAACTCAAAAACGAGTTTTCAGTGTGCTAAATCATATTTTCGATACCTAAACCACAAAATTCGATTTTCAGAGGAGAAGAAGAGCAGAAGAGGTTGAGCAACGCAATTAATTCCATATGAGACAACATGTAGTTTCTTATACTCTTGTAATCGTTCAGTTTTTGGTATCATTCGTTAACCCGGTTAGTTTACCTTGGCTAAATTATTACTCTTGTATTGATTATGATGTTTTAAGGCTAATGCCTTTGGGTATTAGCCATTATTATGAAGATCTGAATGTTTGGTTTTGTTTATATCTCGATTGCTTAATTTATCGTTGTATGCTTGTTTATAGTTGTTTACGTGCTTTTGTATGCGATCTATCATTCAACATGATCTAGTGATACGGACAAAGTAATCTAGATGCCAGGATAGCTCTCCATATAGTAATTTATACATCTAGACCAATAGTATCACGAATAATAACCTTTCTTTGTCTTTTGATTGTGAGCTTAGTTGGGCCGGCAGGTGACCCTTGGTATCAACAAGTACGTTCTAATCAATTGGTAAAGACTTGGTTAGTGGACTACTAGTGTATATAAATTTCCTTAAAGCAGTAAGTGGGTAAAGTCTCTATGAGCTAGGGTTTAACAAGATCACCATTGCTTTAAACCCTAAGATAGATTATAATCAGCAAATAAGGATGCTTTATGTGGATACGTATAATTGTGACAGAATTCTTCGTATCTAGGTCTTAGGAAGAAGTACCGCCTAAGTCTTAAGAATGATATGCCGCCTCAAGATAAGTAATCATTTCACTAAATAAACAAACCAACGTTCTAATCAGATTAATGATGGCTAATACAGTTTTCTTATATTTGGCTTGACCACTCGTTTATCTTCTGTTAATTTGCTTGAGTGTGTGTTAAATTGGTTTTAGTCACCACCAAACCCGTGCTAGTCTCTCGGGCTGAAAAACCCCCTTTATCCATTAGATCTAGGATTAACGTAGGTTTAGCATAGGTTTAGGATAGAATAAAACTAACATAGAATTAACCTAGTTTAGTAAACCAAAATATTAATAAATTGAAAGATTGTTTCTCGCTCTTAGTGATTGACACCCTACTTACCACGAAACTCCCATCTGACCGGGTACACTGCCCGTTAAAGTGTTGTTTTTGGTTAAGTCGGCAAAATATAAATTTAAAACTTGAATCACAAATTACAACCACACAACGACACATCAAGTTTTTGGCGCCGTTGCCGGGAAGTGAAAATTTAATCTTGAATTTTATTTGATATTTTTGTTTTTAGCATTAGATTAGATCTAACCCTTAGGATTAGTGTAATTTAGATTAATTTATAATTCTGTATATTCTGTATATTTGTTAGTTTAATTGTGTGCTCGTATATTTGTTAGTTTAGTTGTTTGTGTGTTTAATTATTTTCTAATACACTGTTCTGGTCGATAACCTGATACGGCGTATCCACTTCCATTGGATACGGCATATCCAACCTTCTTATCCAATACAGCGTATTCATTCATCATATTAATACGACGTATTCAGATCAATTGAATACGGCGTATCGATCATCTGTTAGATAATCTGAAACAGAGTTTTCATATTTGATTTCCGTACTTAATTTTCTATTTTTCTTTAGAGCAAATCCTGCTGATATTTTTACCTTTATGACAGATCATACTTATCAGAGCTAGTTAATTGAAGAAGAAATGGCGGACAAGGAAGCAAAATCAATGTAACCTTTGCCCTTTTGTGTTCTGAATATTTCATTAATAGTCCTTTGACTATTTGACTGTTGTTAGTTTATTCAGATTTTGTACCGTGTTGACGGTGGTGATTTTATAAGATATGTAATGATTTGAGATTTATTGTGATTAATAATCCTTTTTGGAAGGTATTATTGTGTTATTCGTATTCCGGGTGGTTTGACCCGTGAATTTTGAGAAATGCCGAAAAACGAGTCTGACACGTCCGTTAATGTCCAAATGAGTTTTGAAATGTGTAAAGTGAAAAATATGTCGTGTAAATACTCTAGGTTAATGGAAAAGTATTTTTAAAGTGAATAAAAATGCTAATTAACTTTGGGGAAAATTTTACGGTTGAGTTTTACGAGTATTTAAGTGATTTCGACACGAAAAGAAATGCCCGAGTCCCTTTAGATTTCATGGCCGGTCAAGATAAGTCAAGGAAGACAAGGTGGCTTAATTTTAGCTAACCTTGTCCCATTTGTACACTTATATGCTTTCCACTAGAAACATTATCCCATAATCCTTATCATTTCTTTTTCAAAAAAAAACACACATATAAGTGTGTGTGTGTATCCGGCAGCCGCTACACCACCACAAATCCACCAAAAATTTTCCAACTTTAATCGAGAACGTGATATTCCGGGTTGATACGATTGTTTAGGTATTCATTTAAACAACGTTTGGGTTGTCCGGTTCGTGTCAAAATATACATTTTTGAAGAATTTCTTGTAAGTTTCCAAATTTAAATTTCATTTGTCCTTTTGGGTTTATTTTGATGCATAGATGTTAGTTGTACAAGTTGATCGTTTAAAATCGATTTTTGGAAACGAAACGAAAGAAAATGGTGCGTTTGGTTCGTGTAACAATAAAAAGGAAAAAAATGGTTTTTGTAGTTTTGATGTTGTTGTCGTGATGGTTGAATAATATTTGATGCTAGAATACTTATTTTTGATAGTAGCTTGTATGGCTTATTCGGGCTTATTTTTAAGCTATTTCTTGGCTTATTCGGGCTTATATGCCACGTATAGTTTTCCAAAATCACTAGGAAAGTGATTTTGATTATTTTTGTGTTATGGCATATGTTGTGGACAATTTTTGAGGCTTATGGTAGTAACCAAATGCGATAGGTAGCTTATTAGCTTATTTTCAAGCTTAATATACGTATTTTGGAGTTTATAGACTCACGACCCAATAAGTCTATTTGAGCTGCGGCTTAATGGGAGGGCTTATTGTAGTCCGGATTATTTTCTACATATAAGTAAATACTTATGTATGTAAATAGACTTTGTTTTTGGACTCGGATCATATTTTGGACTTATAAATATCCTAATGGACCCTTGTTGGGCCTTAAGGCCCAATAACCGATATTTAGGCATAATGAGTGTTTTGATGGACTTTTGAAAGTGGAAATGTATTTACAAAGTAGTGAAATGTATGTACGAAGTGTATGAATGATATTTTGGGGAAAAATGTTTTTTCTTGGTTACATTAAATATTGAGATTTTGTCAATTTTGTCGAAAAGTGTGGAATTTTGTGAAAATGTTGAAAATGAGGGTTTGAAATTGAAAACGTTGTATAAACGTACGGGTCATGTCGAAATTTCGTAAAAAGTTTATACTTAGAATTTTTCCTAAAAACATGATTTTTGATTTTAAATAATAAAATATTATTTAATTATTTTATTTATTTAATAAATTCACTAAAAGACAAAAAATATAATTTTTCTTGAAACTTCTCTAATGTGTTTATTATGAGTAAACGTTTCATTTTTAACCATATAATGATTATTTTTAGGTGACTAAGGTTTACCGAATGGACTTGTCGAGATATATTTATACTTATTAATTATAAATATTTATTTATATTATTTATCTATTTTCTCTAAATAGTATAAGTATGTATTATCAGGGAATGAGATTGATATGATTGTGGGAATAAGTTGTCAACCATCACACCACTAAATTGTTTTGGGTAATTGTACAACGTGTCTAAACCATATGCATCAAACGTGAAGATTGTTTTGGAAATGGATGATTAAAATAAGACATTAACTGGACTAGGTCGTGTGCGGGCGTCGTTGCATTTGCTTGTGTGATTGAGATTGGTTGCTAAAGACTTGCTTGAGGTGAGTTCTCGTAGCACCACTTTTTACTGGTTTTTCCGTTGGGGGAAAATGATACTTAAATTATTTTTAAATGTTTTGAATTGATCTGTGCGAAATGTGGTTTTGTTTTTGGGACAAGATATGTGCTTATGACTGCTATGTGAATATTATGTGTTGATTTACTTGCATGTACTGTGTTTGGCATGGCAAGGTTCTGTGTGGTACTTGCATGTACTATGTTTGGCATGACAAGGTTCTGTGTGGTACTTGCATGTATTGTGTTTGGCATGGCAAGGTTCTGTGTGGTACTTGCATGTACTGTGTTTGGCATGCAAGGTTCTGTGTGGTTCGCCCTAATATAGTGCTCCAGCTGGTAGGCCCTTTAGGTGCGTAAGTGACATATTGTGATTGACTAGCGGGGATGCTATGTCTTGGATTGTTAGCATATATTCATTGTCATATAGCACTATTGTCCACTATTTAAATATTGGCACAGCTTTTGGGTTTAAGGTCAAACCTACGTGCTCATCAACATTATTGTTGACGTTTTCGAGTATTATTTTCAAGTGAAGTGAAAGAAGAGTAGTTTGGTGATTGTGATAGCAGACTTAGAAGTATCCCGTGTGGAATTTCGTTTGAAGTCTTGCTTGCTTGTTGTTTGATTCTAGTATTTGGATGTTTTGGATTAAGTTTGGATTATGGTCCCCTGTGAGGGCATATGAATAATTGTAAGAGATTGTGGATTTTAGTTGCGATTTGGGACATCACTCGAGTTTGTTCGAGGTTGATGGTCTTCATAGCACTTGGAGTTTATGCAATGTAGTTTTCTCTATTTTGTATCTTGTGTTATGATTGATCATTATGTTGCATTCCCGAGTTTCCGCCTTTGTCGGGGTGTGACAGATTGGTAATCAGAGCCAAGGTTATAGAGAACTAGGTGGATTGGCCTAGACTATAACCTAAGATCCGTCGTCTAGTTGCGTATAGGATCTATGTGCGCGGTGTTCCGCTTTTGTGTGCTTTTGTGTGTTCGCGGTTTAGTGCTTTAGTTATGTCAGTCATTGAAATGTGTGAGCTCAAAATTGAATATGACTGGGAAAGGATGCGAATATAAGTACGGTGGCCAACGTAATTATAAGCGTATCACAACTCACTTCATACATAGTAATGTTGTTCACACAAATCGATGTTGACATCGTAGGGTGGTGTTACATGTGTATAAGGTATATATAAGTGAGCAAAATTCTATATATATATATATATATATATATATATATTAGTCTTTCCACTTACCTAACGTTGCCCATGTTCTCCCTCGTACAGATAATGCCGCCAAGAATGAGGACCTGAAGTGCTGGCCTATGATCTTTAAAGACCCCCAGTATTATCACTTCGATATTGTTTATCTCAAGTGGGGGGATATGCTACATATTCTATCTTGTATGAGTTGGTGCAACTATAAGCCAACTATGCTATAAAAAGGTGAAAAAGAAAAAAATGTGAAAAACTGAGAAAAAGAAAAAATATGTGTATTTCATTATTGTAGCATTGAGTTGGTGCAACTATAAGCCAACTCTTATGAAGATCAAGAGTCTCGTACTTTGAGATTGGAGCTCATGGATGGATAGTACTGATGATGATGGTGAGATTTTGGATTAGACTACCTGTTTCATGTATTTTTGTTTTACAACAATTATGTGTATCCCAAAGTATTCCCCACCCTATTAGTCTTGCCTTACTGATCATCGGTATTGGTATTAACTCTTCACTCATGTTAGCTTGTGTGCGTCACCCAGTTGCCTTTGAGACCATTTTGAACAGATCTCTAAATAGTAGAGATATTGTGTACTTTCCAAGCCTATGATTGGATACATTGCTATGACTGTGCAATTGAGCGTTCAGCCCAAATATGAAACACTTAGATTAGAACGAGAGTTTGAGTAATTATTGTCCCCATCTTGTGAGGTGTTCGGCTTAAGTATCTTAATACGTAGATTAATTTTAACTTCATATTTCCCGGCTTAGTTGGGGGATATCTTTTTGAGATTAAATTCTAACCGGTCTACTTAAGGGCAAGTAGAATTCAAGTGGGGGGATATTTGTTGACACAAATAATTTGATAGTTTTCGGTATCAAATATCCCTTGAAATTAACCCGTTTATATGCTAATAATACCCAAAACGGTATATATTCTGTATTTTAGTGGTTTACAGGTAAAAATGGGTAAAAGATGAAAAACTACAGAAAAAGTAGAAGTTCACAACAAATGGCGCCAAAGAGGGAAATTCAAAGCTCACTACGACGTAAGGGGTATTAGGACCTACGTCGTAGTCACTATATTAGGAAGGTATTTACAACGCTGCTTTGAAGACTTATTTTACATGAAGATTTGAAGCCTACGGTGTAGGGATGTTATTGCCTACGTCGTAGAGACAAGATATCACTAAAGAAGGCAAGAAGATAGTTGTGTAACCTACGGCGTAGGTCTTGTCCCCTGCTACGCCGTAGGTACTGAAACTAAATAAGGAAGGTGTATATTTGAAGACCTACGGCGTAGGTGCTACTTATACCCAAGCCGTAGGGAGGTCGAACACTATAAATAGAGGTCCAAACTTGGCATAATTCATACCACACTCCACACCCAAAGTCTACAATCAGTTCTAGAAGTTAGAAGGGGTGGAATTCGACCCACCATTCCACCTTTGAAGGGAGATTGGGCATTACACTTATATTTAATCATTTGTACAAACTTCTATAAGATTTTCATGATATATATGACCATTATTATTATGTTGTCTTGCTTTGTGTTTACTATGAGTGGCTAAGCACTTCGGTGTTGGCCATGTTATGAATTTGCTATCCTAATTACAATAATGTTTTGTGTTTAGTAGTATTGTCTAGGATATCCCTTTGCCTGTTTAATGTTCCTGTAGTTCGTTAGTATCGATGTGTTGAAGAATTTCCTTGTCCTAGCTCAATAGAAGCAGGAAGTGACCTTAGTGTATTTAGGAATAAGGTAGGGTGCCTTACTTAGACCTTTGTATGTTTCAGGAAGGATTTTACTTAGTAGGAAACTACTTGAGTGTAAGGGTTTGTGACTTATTATGAAAGAAACATGGCAAGGGAAGCTGAGGTTAAAGGGTTGTTAATTACTGGCAATGGTGGTGCACAAAACCAGTATGGACTAATGTACAGATTAATCATGTTAATAAATTAGTTCCTAGGATCAGTAAACTTAATATTGGTCGGGACAAAATTATTAATTCTAGTTAGGCTTAAAGTTAATTCTGTTAGGCCTAAAGTATTTCTGTTAGGCCTAAAGGTTAATGCTGTTAATCCTAATTAATTAGTCCATGACGTTTGTTTGTCTTGATGTAATGTTTTGATTAAACGGTGATTAGTATATATTCCCAAATTTGGTCAAATACCACCTGATGCGCGGATCGACCTATTTAGTCAAAACGCGGATCGACCTATTAATTGCGCGGATCGAAATTTTTTTCAGTAAATTAAGGTTTCAAAACATGGGTTTTCAATGAACAAAACGCAATGACTTTAGTCAAAACGCAACTATCTTTGAACAAAACGCAGTCACTTTTCTTAGTCAAAATGCAATCACTTTTCTTGATCAAAACGCAGTCACTTTTCTTGATCAAAACGCAACGTCTTCTATGATCAAAACGCAATGTTCTTTGAGCAAAACGCAGTCTGTCTTGATCAAAACGCAATGTATAAAAAATTTGGGCAGAGTAACGTTTAGTCAAAACGCAATGATGGTCTTCAAAACGCAACCTATGGAGACAAAACGCAACACATAAAAATATCAAAACGCAGTGACTTGAGAATCAAAACGCAACTACTTGAGATCAAAACGCAGCGACTTGAATCAAAACGCAATGACTTGAGATCAAAACGCAACGACTTGAATCAAAACGCAATGACTTGAGAGCAAAATGCAACGACTTGAATCAAAACACAACGTCTTCAAATCAAAACGCAACGAGTACAAATGTCACTTTCAAGTACACTACTTATTTGTCTCTATTCTCAAAACGCAACCAAGAACTTAGTCAAAATGCAATGACGAAAAAAAACTTCAAACAAGCTCGATTTTACCCACTTATCCACGAACTAAGCTATAGAACCTTAATAAGTGATACAAGGGATTGTTCTAAACACAAAAGTACACAACTTTAGTCATTTTAGCCACGAAATGAAGATCAAACTTTGTTTTTCTTTGCTTTTTATTTCGAACCAAAAAAAATAATAATACACGAATTTTGATTTTAAAACCACAAATCACACACTAAACACCCAAGGCTCTGATACCAAATGTCGGTAACCCTTAATCACTTCACTTCATTATATGTTGCTCGAGTTCAAGAAGAAAAGAAAAGGAAAATGAAAGAAGTTTAGAGAGAGAAACAAGAGAGAGAAAATGGTTAATTTACTTGAAAATGGAATTCTTACAAATGAACCAACACCCTCTCCTTCCTTGGAGAGGCGTATTTATAGTGAAGACTAAAAGGCTTGCATGCCTTTAGTAATTCTACGGGCCAGGCTCAGGTTTACTTAGGCTTTCGCCCGATACACGTGACCGATTAGATTACAAATAAGAGCCCGTTTACCCGTCTAGCCTAATACAACGTATATTAATTTAGTGATTGAGACCTAATATAATTATGAACGAACTTCCATTGTTCAACTCAATATTTTAAGGCTAACATGCTTGCTATAATTTTAATAGGGTAAAAGTGACTAAACCTCAAAACAAAACTCCTTATGAGCTTTTGTTTGGCCACAAACCAATTATTAGCTACATAAGACCTTTTGGGTGTCATGTTACAATTTTAGATACTCTTAGTGTGCTTGGCAAGTTTGATGGAAAATCTGATGAGGGTTTCTTAGTTGGTTACTCACTAAATAGCAAAGCCTATAGGGTTTATAATTTAGTAACCAAAAGAGTAGAAGTAAATCTGCATGTCAATTTTCTTGAAGAAAAACCCAATGTTAAAGGAGTAGGGTATAGATGGATGTTTGATATTGACTATCTTACTGATTCTATGAACTATATTCCTGTATCTTTGGAAAATCAAGCTAACCCACATGCAGGTGCTTCGGAAGTAACTAACAATGCAGGTACTTCACAAACACCAAATTCAAATGCTTCTGAGGAAAAAGATGAGGATGTAGAGCTTATTGTTGTGCCTTCAGCTGTAAAGAATACTGAAGAAAAAGTTGAATCAAGGACATCTTCCACAAATTCAAAGAAAGAGGAGATCTTGACAGAACCTCAACAAGAGAAGAAGGCTTCTTCTACTGACACTTCAGAAGATAATCCTAAGATTCTAGCTTTTAGAAGAGAGTTGGAAGAAATTGCTCTAAAGCATTTAGGGACAGTATCTGAAAACAACTCTACCAGTACTCCTTCAGTTAATACTGGTAGTGAGTCAGTTAATACTGGTAGGCTTGATCCTGATGATTCACCTATGCCAGAGCTCGAAATCTTTCACAAGTCTGAGACAGGAATTTTTGATGAGGCATCTTATGATGAAGAGGGTGTGATAACTGACTTCAACAGCTTACCAACAGAAATTGAAGTCAGTCCTACTCCTACTCTTAGGATTCACAATATTCACCCGAAAAGTCAAATACTTGGTGATCCTAAGTCAGCTGTGCAAACTAGAAGCAAAGTGCAGCAAAAATCAGGAGCTCATGCACTTTTCAGCTATATTCAAAAGCAGCAAAGAAACAATCACAAAGATCAACAGCATTGTTTATTTACCTGCTTTCTATCTCAGGAGGAGTTGTTATAATTCAAGCTGCAACAAGTATGGGTTCTTGTAGATCTACCTCATGGAATGAAGGTGATTGGTACCAAATGG